>JABCKO010023773.1:0-135854 GCA_018855915.1 Tephrocybe sp. NHM501043
GGTGATTTACTCATACAAGACATCTGTAGTACATGGCAACATTGTGTTTATGAAATCCAATATATTTCCTTTTTTTTGAATTAGTACCACCATCAAAATTTGGCACCTCCAAATTGGAGCTGCTAACCACATACATCAAATTAGAACTTGTGGGAACACCAAAAAACTCAAAAATAGCAGCAGGTCTAGCCTAGATCTGCCCTCCAATCCTCTTCCAAATAGGATTGAGTGAAGGTGGTTTCACTGCCAGCCATGAGATAGTCTTGGTGAGACTACAACTGAGTTGTTGATTAGAATGCTTAAATTGTGGGTTTCACTTACCATGTGCCCAGAAAATGATGCAATTAATGATCATGCTTTACATGTCAAAAATAAAAGTGATTCTATTCCTGACCTAGTATCTGTCTCTGATTCTAGTCAATAACAGTGGAGATAATAATGAAATATTGAGATATACTGTTCTTATAAGAGATCTGACATCAGATTCCTCATTGGTAATACTCATGTCCTTGGAATCAGAAGTATCTTCAGACAATGAGAATGATATTTTCAAAGAGGTGATGCATAACTCATTATATTGTTTGAATTCAAATATAAATTCAAAGTAGAATCAGCAGAAGAGAAACTTGCCTTTATTGAAGCCAAGAAAGGTTTACTACCCTGCATTGGACATGCCAGAGTTAATAAACTGGAGGAAATGTTGGAAATATTACACCCTTACCCAGGTGGTCCTGCAAACATACCATGGCTGATAATTCATTGCTCATGCTGTCAATGCTGATAAATTGCTAGTTCATGATTGTGTACTTGATTTTTTTGAAGTTTTCTCTCAGGGAGCTGTATGCAGACCATCCTTTGAAATCAGTACCTAGTATGCCAGGATATGCCATGAGAAAACTGGAGCACCTTTCATGAGACAATCTATATATGCTACACAGTTAGTAGTTGATGTTCTTGCCTGGAATGCAAAATGGGTACTCAGATTGGGTGTTTCATACCTCAGAGATGATCCCACGCATGCCCAAGACTTCTAAAGCTGTTTCAAAGTCATGAGGAATAGTAATATACATGAGATCTATAATAGGCATTCTAGATTCAAAACTGAGATAAGTGGAAGATTACTACACACTGAATGGTTCAATATCATTACCTGGTACAGTAAAAAGATAACCAATATTCTCAATAACCTTGGGAAGTAGGCTTTTTCCTTGCCATATAATCCTGAATGTCATATATCAAGTCTATTTAGTGAACCAACCACTGAAGAGGTTGAGACAGAAGATGAGTCTGACCTTATCAGAATATGGGCTTCTGCTTTCAGTAGACTTAAACTTAAAGAGGATAATGGTCACCTATATGTTCTCAAATTGAATGGCTAACAAATTCCAGCTTGAACCTACCATCAATTCAGTGCAATGCTCCCAATATATGTGATCCTTCTAGATGTATACCCAAACCACTTGTAATTGTGGTAAAAATAAATGGACAACTAGCCAGAGTGTTAGTGGATTCTAGATCACTGGGAAACTTCATTTCAAGCACATTAGCCCAACAACTTAGAATCAAGAAGCAAGAACTCACATTTCCAGTACCAGTTCAACTAGCAGTCCAAGGCTCTAGATTCTGCATCAATTTTGATGCCACTGCTAAGCTAGAATACTAAGCTATCAGTAAAGAAAGGTACTTTGATGTAATAAACCTATCTGGATATGATTTGATCCTCAGAACACCATCCTATTCTAACATTGTATAACCTTTGGCATCAACCCTTCACACTTGATAGTGGGATTGGCAGAATTGCTTTTCCCCTAAGGGAATGGTGTGACACAGCTCTTATCAAGGTTGATGGAACTATATGAAGGAAACTTAGAAGTTATAAGAAAAGAACTTCATTAGTATGCAACACAAGTGTGTAAAATGGCAAGTGACACATGTTTGCCACTATTGCATGTTATCAATCATGAAATAAACCTAATTGATTTGTTTAGTATCTATCCATGGCATCCCTCTTGATGTCCTGAGGCCATGAAGCCACAATGGACCAAAAAGTGTGATGCTTATATTAAGAATGGTTGATGGAAGATTACTAGCTCAGGGAACACAGTCTTAATGATGCTGATACCCAAACCTGGCAAAGCCAGTAAACTGCTGTATCTTCAGACAGTCTTCAACTTGCACATATGCAATGCAAACACAATTAAAAGATCCTCACCATTACCAGATATTGATGGGATCTTAAGGTATGTAGTAAAAGAGAAATATTGTTCTATTCTTGATAGATGTGATGTGTACAAACAAATATATATAATACCAGAATATGTAGAGCATTTAGCAGTAGCTACTCCTGATGGAAATATGGTCAGCAATATAATCCAACAGGGAGATTGCAGTGCTCCTGCCACTTACCAGGCTCTAATGAATCACATATTCTTGCCATATATTGGTTGATTTCTTTATGTCTACTTAGATGATATTATAATATACTTTGAGACACTACAAGAACATAATGAACATATCAAATCCATAATTGATATATTAAAGCATCTAGGAGAAAAGAAACTGCAATTTCTGTGCTGAGAAATGAAGGTCTTGGGGCACATCATCAATGACAATAGTATTTGGATGAATCCCAAAAAGGTCAATGCTTTGATTTTATGGAAGATGCCTACAAATTGTGGTCTTCTTTATGGGTTTCTGGATACAGCAGGATACCTAGCAGATGATATAGATTGTGTTAGAATTCTAATAGGAATATTAGCAGGACTTACTGGAGATACAGTGCCTTTTCACTGGGAATACACCCACCAGCAAGCCTTCAAGGTTATCAAATGCCTCACTTCATCATACCATAAACATCCCCAAAAACTGTTAGACTATTCACCAAGTGCTGCATCTGTAAATGTTGTTACTAATGGATGTAGCGCTGGAAATAGTAGGTGTGATTAGTTAGGGAATAGACTGGCATAACACAGATGTAGCTATATTCTACTCAGCTAAATTGAACTCTGTACAGCAGAACTATCCTGCACATGAAATAAAAATGTTAGTTGGTGTTGAGACAATGCTTAGATATTGGGACATCTTACAAGGTATCAAGTTCATGTGGTACACTGACTACAAAGGCTTAATCCATCTTATAAACCAGAAAAACTTGTTTGGAAGACAAACTCAATGGTTAGAAAAGATTGCTGAATTTAATTTTGAAGTTGAATATGTACCAGGGGCAGAAAATATATTATCTGACTCCTTATTGCACCTATACTCATTCAATGCACCTGGAACAGTATGCATGCAAAGTGAATATACTTACTATGATGTCATAGATAATGACTCACTTATTCAGCACTCGATTTCAATGCCTTTTCTCATTGGAATGGAGGGTGAGAGCATTAGACTGTTGGACAATGCATCTGGCAATAGAATCAACTCATTAGAGCATGAAAATACAATGAAGAACAATAATCAACTTACCAACAATTCATGAATGAATCAACCTCATTAAGCATAATTAATCTACTGCTGGCAAATCAGCAACAATCCCTCCTGCCAAATTGGGATGTCCTGAGACTAGCTGAGAGTTTGCAGCTTGGAATATATAAAGTTTCATACTGAATGGCCCTCAGCAATAAAGGAGGGCAAGGGTACACAAGAAAAACTTGTCATATGCATACTGGCTCAAAATAAAGCCAGGAATAACAATATTAACAATGATAGAACATCAGAGTTCAACATTGAACATGCACAAGATACCAATCTCATAAATCTATCAAATTAACTCAACAAAACCCTCTAACCCCTAAATTTAGTGTCCCTCATTGAAATGCTGGCTGGAGGGCATGAGCTGATCAATATTTTAGAAGCCATTTGCAATAAATATGACAATGACCCTGTGTTCACAAACATCATGAAAAATCCACATGAGTATAAGAACTCTGAGTGAACAAAAGACTATCTACTTAACCTGAATACCAACAAAACAAAGATATTATGTGTCCCATCTATACCAATAACTGGTTGAAGCATGCACAAGATAATAATTGCTGAAACTCACTCAACATTAGCCCACCTTGGCACATAAAAGACATTAACTTACCTCTGAGATCATGTATGGTGAAAAGGAATGTCTGCCAATGTTCACTCCTATTGCAAGTTATGTGTAATTTGCTGCCAAAACAAACCATCCAATCAACAGCCATATGGCCTACTGAACCCACTCCCCACCCATCCCCACTCAACCATAGCAGGTGATCAGCATTGACTTTGTTGGACCATTGCCTGAATTGAAAGACAGAGATTTGACATATGACTCCATTACAATGATAAAATATTTACTTACTGGAATAGTTTACCTAGTCCCCAGCTAAACCAATTACACTGCCAGAAATGTGGCCGAGTTAATATTTGCAGAGGTGTATAAACACCATGGTTTACCTTGTGCAATTGTGAGTGACAGAGACTCACTATTCACTAGCATATTTTGGACTAACTTAAAATGCCCTGATTGGCACTCAATTGAAATATTGAGTGCATACCATCCTGAGAGCAATGGATTGGCTGAGAGAGCAAACCAAACCATAACACAAATGATTAGACAGTGTGTGAGCTTGACCTAGAAGGATTGGATATCCAAACTACCCACAATCAAATTTGCAATTAATTTGGCAAGGTCAGAAAGTACTGGATATGCACCCTTTTTCCTGAATCATGGTTGCATGCCCCATCCAATAATATGGAATTCTGCTGCTAAGAATGAATTCCCTTAAGGGTATTTGCACAATGGTTGAAGTCCACAATTATGGCTGCACATAATAGTATCTTGCTAGCAAGAGTTAAGCAGACAAGAAATGTGAATTGTAGGCACTAGGTAGTGCCATTCAAAGAAGGGAAATTTGCATATATGTCAACAAAGAACATGAGCTTCCCCAAAGGACTTGCACATAAGCTGATCCCAAAGTATATTGGACCTTATTTGCTGCTCAAACACTATGGCAATAATTCATTGTGTGTTTAACTGCCTGCTCATATACTGAGGCAAGACATACATGACACATATCATGCATCACTCTTACACATTCACAATCCCAATGATGATAGGATATTTCCCAGTCAATTCTTCTCACAAGTTGTTTCTGAGGTCAAACCAGAACATGAGAACAAATGGGCTGCAGACAAAATATTGTCCTATGCTGGTTCTAACTCCAACTCCATTTTCAAAGTATTGTGGAAAGCTGGAGATTGGACTTGGATGCCTTATGGTCAGGTTAAAGAACTCAATTTATTGCAGTCATATCTTGAGGTGCAAGGAGTAGAAACTATCACCAATTTACCTGTCAGCAAGCGTACACCCCCTATTGATGACCCTCAAATCTTTTTTATGTCAATCTCACTTTTGCCTACTTATAGCTCAGTAAAATCTGCATCCTCCTCCTTATTCAACTGTAGCAGAGGTGACTGCTTTTCTCACCTGATCCATTGGTTTCCTAAACACCACCGATGCCCATATGTACCAGCACATATCTTTTCAGACCCCTTAGTTACCAGATATGTATTTAAAGGGCTATCTACTGTGTAGATAGCTAGCTCTTCTGAATCTTAGGACTTACACCAGTTCTTACCTTGCATGAAGACTCTAGAATCACTTGTGATGCTACCATTACCTGATGCTAACATTACATCTTTTGAACTCACCCCAGTTCTAAGCTTTACTTTATACCTCTTAGACTTGCTCATTTATTGGCATATCTTGGTCTGATCAACCTAGGCTATCCACATCTTGTGAATCATCACCCCCAATTATATTTGCTGAAAAACATATCTAGTAGATATCCTTTGCACAACCAGCCAGACAGGACTGTTTGTTGACTCTCCCTGCTAGCAATATGCACCTCTAGCCCCCTTCCCAGTTCAGAACCCTGGCCAATGATGAAAGGAACCTTCCCTATGATCAAGGAGATCCAGAGTGTAACAATGCTGGTCCAGGACCAAACATCAATACTGCTAGTGCTGATACCACTGTGATGCCCACTGAAATTATTGTGAAGGCTGCTGAGCCTGCCATGGCTAGTGGGAATGTTGATTCCATCAAGAACAACAATATCCAGAGCTCTCCTTTGACAAGTGAAAGCTCTTGCAAAAGCAATTGTGATGACAATCCCAATACTATTAATATAGAAGAAGGATTGTCTTGTGTACAAGGCAATATATGAACTTACACTTCCAAAATATCCATGTGTGATGTCCAACATGCCTACATGGAGGAAGTATATGATGAGGAGGCACCAACATGCCATACTCAGGAGTAAGATCATATTATTGCCAAGGCCCACAACAATATGACTACCAAAGAATGTGAGCATGTTTGCTATCTGCTCTGACAATTGTAAAAAACTCATCAAGGATCAGCAATGTAGTCATAAACAAACCTTTGTCCTTGAGTATAATTATTCAATCTGTTGCACTACTGATTATGAAAATCAATAGAAAAACAATAATTGAAAAGCTCTATGAAGAACTTTTTCAATGTCCATTTATGTGGATTGAGAAATACAAACCTAGCAAAAAACAGATATGCCTTGCTGGTTAAAAACCATAAACTGATGGCAACACTCAACATAGCCATACTTGATATATGCCATGTCATGGGTTAGGAGTTTGTGAAATATACAAAGGTCAGCATGCCTATCATTTTTCTCTGGAGGAGTTGGCTCAATCAAGGTTTGCTTATACTTCTTATTATTTCTAGAGCAATGATAATGATAATGGCCTTGATAATGGTGACCTCAGTAAGAGCTCAAGCTACTCAAGCTGTCTGACACACTATCACTAGGTGAGTAATTTGAAGGATCATTCTTATCCAAATCAGTTTTGTCCAACAATGATTCATCTTCTTCAGATTCTGAATCATTCCCATGTTCTTACTCAGACATTTGAACACATGATCTAATGCACTCTTAGAGGTGATTTGAATAATTGGTTATGTCGAAGAGGTATGTTTAGCTGATTTGTTATCATGTTTCTTTGACTTATACTTCTGTTTGGCCTTAGATCCTTCTGCCACTTTGGTAATGAGCACAGCAAGTTCATCTGACAGAGGTATCAATCCAGCACAATCCTTCTTCTTCTTTGGAGCTGATTTCTCTTTCTTCTGGTACCTATCAAGCTCACAAAGAAGTTTTTTCTTATCTTTAAGGTAAGCACAAATTTCTTCATATAAAGCCTCTTCAGGCTGATCATTATCACTTCTATCAGTCTCATCACCATTTCTGTCAACTGGGAGGTGTTCATTTTCTGGGTCAGCTGATGCAGGGGTGGATCCAGAGTAGTTTGATATGTAGCCAGGTTATGCCATGCATTGAATTCTGCTAATGCTGAGTATCTATTTCTAGGTTGTCAAGGTAAACATTGCCCCAATTTTGGAAGTCCACACTTTTACTTTTAGCCTGACATGGTTCTCCCAGCTGATTCTCCTGAATGTGAGTCGATTTAGCAGTGCAAATATTTTTCACCCTCCTATCAACATGCTCATGTTCTTCAGTAGTCATATTGTTGTGGATCTCAGCAAAAATATCATCCTGCTCCTCAGTATGACATGTTAGCACCTCCTCATCAGATAATTCCTCCATGTAGAAATATTGGACATCATGCATAGATGGGTGGGAAGTGTAAATAGGTGTATTGTCTTGTATCTTAGATAATTCTACCTCTAAATTAATAGCATTGCAATCATTATCACAATCAGCTTTGAGAGAGAGCTTACACTTGACAAGGGATTGCTCTGAGTATTTTTATTCTTGGTAGAATCAATATTTCCACTAGCTGTCAAAGGCTCAGCAGCATCTGCAATAATTTTAGCAAGCATCACAGTAGTATCAGCACTAACAGTATTGATATGTGGTTCCAGACCAGCATCATCAATGGGACCTCATACCAAAGTGAATATTTACATAAATACTGCACTATAAACTTATCTGAGGAGTTGGAACACCAAGAATTCAGCATTAGAAAGTGGCACACTTATTAATATAGCACCACTTCAGATGTTCTGTGGACTTAAATGTTTTGCATTACTACTGCCTCTGCAAATAATGTAAGACTGTAAAACATCAAGCAGGTATTCAATTCAGATGCTCTGTATTGGCAAGAGAAACTACCTTGTGAGACACCAGAAGATTGAAACATTCATATTATGCAACTAGACTACAAGTGGCACTACACCTACAAATAGCTGTTATTTTTAGACCTCCAAATAATGACTGAATACTGCCACCTGTATGAACCTCAGAAAAATATAGTTACAAAAATACAAAGTGGGGATCACTGCCCAATAGTTAATAAGACTCATGAAAAGCTCCTATGGTTGCAATGAGGCTAGAGGAAGTACTCGATGACTGTGGTTTTAGACACTTACCTTTATCAGGACACATTGGTCCTAGAAAGTGGATGATCATATATCAGCACTCACCTATTTTATGTTCAAGGACTTGAACCAGCTGCACATCATAAACAGCAAACTGCCATCACTCCCATGAAGGCATGATGTTCTGTAAGCTTGGTTCCAAGCACACATATGAGAACTTATACAGCCAAAAGGTGATACAACTGAACAGATACCTGTTCAGCCACTGCATGCTATATATGTAGCAGTATGAGTTCTGCTGTAAGCCAAACCAGGCTTACATGTCCATTGAAATAATGTTCAAAGTCATCCAAATTTTGAGAATTGTTCTGTAAATGAGAAGATCAATAGAATGTGGCACCTAATAATATGCTCAGCCTCCAATGGCCTACAGCAGTGTCACTAGTGATGGTCAACACAAAATCCTTCCCAGGAGGTTGGGAAATACAACAGAGTCAAAGCAATGATCAATTGATGTGCACAATCTTGCTGTAGTGGAGGTGATCACTTTCACCACCCTGATCACTTGGTTTCCTGACCTCCACCAATGCCTACATTTATGTTGAGCATATGGACATAATATAAAAATTTTGTTTACTGCTTTGATTACTGGTTCACTTGTTTTTGGGCATTCTCTCATTCCTCACACCTTAGTGTCAACTATTCACTGAGGTGTAAGTGCCCATTATTCTACTGTCACTCATTTACTTACATTTCATTAGTATCTATCTCTGGTTTAGTTCCCCTTTTTGCAATGCTCTGAATACTCTCATGCACTTTGCTGCTCAAGAGGTTATAGGCCCTACTAATGAAATCCTCAACATCTCGACTACTAAAGTTACCCTTCCAAAGCTTCTTGCTAATGGTTCCAACTGGCTGACATATCAGTCATACATATGGAACACATTCCAATCAAAGAAGCTCTTACAACACATCAGGGATTATGCACCAACTGAGCTCATTGAGTATGATGGAGAGTTCTATAGTGGAATAAATTCATTAATTCTGTTGTCAGAGGAGAAGGTCAAGCAACATGAGTACACCATGGAGGACTGGCTGCAGAAGCAAGCCCTAGTTTGAGAACTTGTCTATGGCACCATTGATCAGTCAACATTTCACCAAATCAAGAATGAGCCTACTGTCACTACTGTTTGGACAAAACTCACTTCAATCCATGGTGATAAAGGCAAAATGTTTGAAACTGACCTCCTCACTAAATTACAGACTGCTTGTTACCTTGAAAAGGGTGAAACTGACATATGCACTCACCTATCCAACCCCACCACCATCTGTGTCATCTTGCTGAAATTGGTTGTCCTATTACCAACCCCTCCTTTGTCAGCTACATTTGCACATCACTATCCCTTGCTCCCTCATTTAAATCACTCATCACCTCACTCATCACAACCACTTGAGAGACCAGGCAGACCATCACAAGCAAAAAGATCATGTGGCATCTAAATACTGAAGCTAAAAATTCTGCTATTGAATCCGGTATCAATCAGAATCATGAAGCAATGATGGCAGCACATACCAAGGCCAAGGGAGACTCCAGCTCTAAGTCAAAGGGAAAAGGAAAGCCCAAAGATAAGTACCACTGTGACAACTGTAACAAGAATGGCCATATGAGTGATCAATGTTTTGCTGAAGGTGGAGGCATGCACAGGAAGGCACCAGATTGGTGGGTAAAGAAACACAGCAAATCATCAGATGGGAAATCTAAAGAGAAAGGGAAGTCAGCAAATGACATCAATAAGACTGATGAAAACAGTGATAACAAAAATTATGCCTTCCTTACCCATCTTACCATCAATACCCCCACTGATGACAACATCAATGTCACACTTGTCATCACCTCCAGCCATGACCATGAAGCTCATGCAGCTGCATCTCCCTTGACAGGTGTAATCATTGATTGCAGCATTAGCAGTCACTTCTCACCATCTCAGGACAAATTTCTGAACTATTGAGAAATCAGTCCTGAACCTGTTTGAGCAGCTGATGGATGTACCTTTAGTGCTGTTGGTAAAGGGGATATGCACATCAATCTTCCTTTAAATCCTGGTGAGAAGGCAATCACCATCACTCTAAAGAATGTCTACTATGCACCTCAGATAGCATTCATACTTGTATCTGTGGTCATGTCTTGACTGCACATTGAGGATGGAATATGCATTATTCAAAGTCCTGAACCCTGCTGTCAGGTAGTCAGGCACATTCCTGCTGTTTGTGAGCTTTATTGTGCCATTTCTGCCATGTCAACTCCATCTTCAAAACTGGTCACCAATATGGCATCTAAGACCATGTCCATTAGTGAACTCCATTGTCTCATGGGGCATATTAATCACAAGGACTTATGGGAGGCAGTCTGCCTTAAAATGATTACCGGTATCAAGCTTGACATGATATCAAAGCCTAAATTCTGCAAAGCCTGCATAAAGGCAAAAGCTCAGCACCACTCTTTCCCTAAACAAAGCAAAACCGAATATACCGAATATGGCAAAAAGATTGTTGCTGACTTATGGGATCCATCCCAAGTCCAGTTGCTCAGCGGTAAAAGCTATTACTACCTCAATATCGATATGGCCATGCGTAAGGAGCATATCACATTCCTCAAGAAGAAATCCAACACCCTCAAGGCATTCAAAGACTACAAATCCTGGGTGAAGATTCAGTGTAAGGGCCACATCAGATGCTATGGACACGACCATGGAGGCAAGTTTGAGAGCAAAGAAGTCAAAGCTTACCGAGCACAGCTGGATAACAATAGAGTGGACAAGTTGCATGGTCGAGAATGGGTTTCTGATGGTGGTAAGTGAGCCTGCTTTAATGTGCTTTTGCATTCAGGGACGAGGTGACTCGTAGGACCGATGCTTTGTAAATGGCACAAGACAATTTGTGTGTGTGGATCTCAGAGCTGAACAAGTGGCAGTTGTGCTGATGGGGAGAGGTCACTTGAAACACTTACATATATATAACCTCTCTGTGGGAACCCATACTCTCTGATAACCTATAGCTATGGGTGTCGACCGAGAAGGTATGGGTTATGACAGAGACGACTGTAACAGCAAACGCAGTTAGTGCCAGTGGTGGGATCAAAGATAGAAAACTGCAACGGAACGATGGTATCTTTCATGGTTCTTGTGTATCCCTGTCAAGAGGATGTTACAGAAGGAAAAGACAGGAATCACGCACCGGCGCCAAACGAAAGTAAAGTAACTGGTGTGAACAGACGAAGGGTCTCACAGCACACAGCAACAAGAAGGGGAACGTTCTCCAGCCTGAGCTCCCACAAGTTAAAGTCATCGTCACTGGCCATACGCTTAAGATGTCATAAATGAGGCCTATTCAGAGGAACCAACGGTACAGGAGCATACTACACATGCTTCGTGCAACTCAACACGTTCCATTCGACCTGGCTGACGATCCTGTTGGGATCGGGGAATTTTGCCAAAAGGGATTTATCAGAACTGAGGGCAATGTTGTGTGTTGTGCATTACATGGAACAAAAAAAGTGCAAACAGCAGGACCTAGTAAGCATAACGTTAAAGAGAAAGAAGCATGGAGCTGGCCAAAAGTAAAGCCTGTAGAAGTTAGGTCCACAAGCATTCCGCATCGTCGACCTCATGTCAGCCACTGTAGCGCTTCTTTTATCATCAAATTCATGACAACACCTAATCGCATTCTGAACGCCATCAGAGATCCTCCTTCTCAATCCTTTCTTATGTGGATGCTACCTCGTTGGATGTTAGGTTTCAAGGGAGGAAGCGTGACATTTTTAGCTGACCATCACCATGATGTATGCAAAGTTCTAATGTGGCGGCCAGTCGTAGTGACAGGGTTTTCAAGCAGGCCCCAAAAGTAGGCCAACCCCGCGGGGCGAGTATCATAGTTGAAGAGGGAGGGTATTGAAGAAAAGTCCAGGTGATGTGGAGGACCGAGTTTAGGGTTAGGGTCATCACGCCATTATTGCAATTAGTAAAAAAGTAAGCAGGAACATGAATGACTGGTGTAAGCATCTTAGCATCACCATGTCTGCCAGACTCCTCAGTCTCTCGAGGACTGCACTCCGCAAGGTTCCTACTCGGTTTGCTAGAGCAGCAAGGCCACGTCTCCTCTCCTCAGTGTCCCCTCATTTTCCTTGTGTTGAGGCCCATGCGACTCGGGAGTCCAGGCTAAAGGAAAGCTCATGGGCTTCATCGTCTACCACGTCCAGCAAGAACGAATCAGGCCCTGAGCCTACCTATGCGCGCCCAAATCCAGCGTCATACAACATATATCATCACCCGTACCCGTTGCCGTTGACATACTCCACAACGCCTCTGCCTTCCTTTGATATTGCTTACGAAACCTGGGGTACCCTCTCACCAGCCCGCGACAATGTTATTCTGTTACATACAGGATTATCTGCCTCATCTCACGCTGCCTCTACTTCTGCAAACCCAGCAGAAGGATGGTGGCAGAAATTTATAGGCCCAGGAAAGGCGCTCGACACCAACCAGTTTTACATCATTTGTACGAATGTCATCGGTGGATGCTACGGCTCGACAGGGCCCTCTTCTATTGACCCCACCACTGGACGTCCCTACGCCACTACGTTCCCGATTCTCTCGATATTCGATATGATTCGTGCACAATACTGCCTCCTCGATCACCTCAAGATCGACAAGGTCTATGCGAGCGTAGGATGCTCTATGGGGGCCATGTCCAGCCTTGCGACAGCTTGGATGCATCCTGAACGCGTCGGAAAGGTCGTTAGCATCAGCGGGACAGCACGCAGTAGCCCGTCGAGTGTGGCTATGCGTTACGCACAACGGAGTGGTGTGTACCTATCCCTGACTCGTTATGGGTCGGACTGATCTCAGAATTTGTGAAGTGCTGATGGCAGATCCTAATTGGAAGAACGGTTTCTATTACGACGCCCTTCCACCCCACACCGGCATGAAACTGGCACGACGTGAGTCTGTAGATTTCTACAAGTTATCATTCTCATAGCACCACCAGAAATTGCTACTATCACCTACCGGTCTGGACCAGAATGGGATCAGCGCTTTGGGAGACAAGTTCGGCCGCGTCCAGCTTCTGAAGACCCTTCTACAACTCGAATACCCGCTCTCTGCCCGGATTTCCTCATAGAAACTTACCTAGACCACCAAGTGTGTACAATTTCTTCAAAATCGGGTGCATCAACCTAATACTTCCTCAGGGCGAACAATTCTGCTTAAAATATGATGCCAACTCTCTCATTTACATCTCCAAAGCCATGGATTTGTTCGATATGACTCTTCCCGCCTTGCAAGAGCTCAAACTGACGCCCACGACATCTTCACTATCCTCAGATGCCTCCGAACCACACTCTAACCCATCTCACCCATTCCACAAAACCTCACACTCAAAATCACATCCTCCGCCGCTTAACCCGCCTCCCCATCTCTCCGATCTTGCAAAAGGACTTCAGCCCCTCGCACACATACCCACTCTTGTTCTCGGCGTGCAGAGCGATATTTTGTTCACGGTAGAACAGCAACGCGAGGTCGCGGATGCCTTGAGGATGGCGGGGAATGAGAGAGTCAGTTACTATGAGCTTGGAGGTGTCTGGGGACATGACACTTTCTTGTGAGTGATGTCGGAGCTACTTTTGTTTTACTTCCAGACGGCTAATCGATTGCATAGGATCGATGTTCTCAATGTGGGCGGTGCAATCAGGGGTTTCCTCTCATGATATACGCCTCTATTGCCTCTATCTTCAGCCCTGGGCGCGGAGGTTTGCCATGTATAACAAATGTTTATCCAGGATAGATCTCCTCGATGTGATTTATTAGATCTTCGGTGTGGACAAATAGAGAAAAGTTATTATGTCGATATTTCAGTGGCTTTGAATTGCCTGCCTTCGAAATGGCGACGATGACGGTATACACGTCACAAATCTATTACAGGCTACGTAGTTAGGACAGCAGATGGTACAGAGCATGGTCGATAAAGGGAAAGGTACATATGTGATACAATGAATGGTTCAACGACCGTTGCCATTCATATGCATGGGCAAGGGTGTTGGGTACGGTGGAGGTACCATCATGCTTGACGGTGGCGGTATCTGCGCGATAAGCTCTTCAGCTTGTGGCCTGCATTGTCATGGTCAATTTTGGTTGGGAGGAAAACAGGAGAGCTCATACCCAAACATGGTTGCCAGAAGTTGGTCTAACGCGGCGTCTTTTTCATCCCGTTGCCTCTGCAGCTCTTGTTTAATGTTGTGCAGGTCATTGATGAGTAACTCTTGTTGCTGCAGGGCGTAACGGTACTTGGCCTTCATAAGAAGGTACATAACCATATCTGGTGAACGGCCTAGTATTTTCTTCGTTTCGGGATCGTACTTCTGAAGGAGATACTCGGGCAGTGTATCTGAGCCGTAGCCATCATCATCATCATTCAGTCCGACTCCAGGAGGGGAGCCAGGACGACGTCGCGACTGGCGGTGTCGAGGGCTAGGTGAGCGACGATGGCCGTTCGTGTGGTTGGCTGAAACGCCCGCATCTTCCGGATACGGACTATTTTCAAACTTCAGAGTGCCAAAAGTACCAGAGACATCGCCAGGAGCGGCGGATAGCGGGACTCGGGAGGTAGAGGGCGTTCCAGATGCCCGATCCTCGGCGCCTCGTTTGCGTTTGCGGTGACCGCCTCGCCCTGGAGCTGGTGGATCTATGTTGTGCTGGAGGCGCATATGTTTAGCGAGAGCATCGGAACGGGTGAAAGATTTGTCGCATTCTTATTGAGAGGTTAGCGACATATGGTACACTTCCTTAGAAGCTCACCTGGAAGCGAGCAAATGAAAGGCTTCTCGCCGGTATGAGATCGTATATGGGAAACGAGGGCAAAACGAGAAGTTTGGGCAAGGCCACGACGCGAACAAGTTGCCCATTCGCAGGTATAACTTGACTTGTGGACACCGATGTGGTCTGTGAAAAATGAGAATTAATTCCGCAAAGAGATGATGAGTCGCTCACCCTTGTGAACATGGTCGATCAACGTCGGAAGATGCGTGAACACCTGCCCACATTCCTCCCACTGACATGTAACACTGTCCGATTCGAGGTCATCGAGATGTATTGTTTCCTGCCTGTTTTGAGGAGATCCAGGCTGCGAGGTCGAGGGTCCAAGCCCATGAGAGCTCTCAGGAAAAGGCTCCTCATTGGCCGAGGAATCTGAAATGGCTGGTGAAGGGGACCTATGTTGAGTAGGGCTACGCGGTGATTGCAGCATTTCGGTTGAAGCAGAGAATGAGCGCAGATGACACGTCTGGCCGCGTTGTTTGTTCAAGTTGACTCTTCCCTTCCCCTGATCCCTGATCGTCCTTCTTTCGTGCCTACTGCTGCGCCGCATACAACTCTTTTACCATGAATCGCATATTTGGGACCTCAGCGTCCAAGAAACCAAAACCCACTCTCCAGGACGCGATTGCATCCGTAAGCCCCTCAACCATCGTGCAGTTGCTCTCAATGACCTCATACAGACCGATGCCCGTGTAGCCTCACTAGAGGTCAAGGTCAGGAAGCTAGATGCCGAACTTGCGCGGTATAAGGAGCAATTGTCGAAACTTCGTAACGGACCAGGAAAGGTGCGAACCGCACTCTTGATCCCCAGTGTAGACATTGACATACCCATCTCAGAATGCAGTCCAAGAACGTGCGATGAGGACACTCAAGCAGAAGCGGCTGTACGAGGGCCAGATAGCTCAGCTTGCTCAGCAGACATTCAACATGGAGTCTGCTGCCATGACCACCGATAACTTGAGGAACACTATGGCCACCGTTGATGCGATGCAGACTGCGAACAAGGAGATGCGAAAGCAGTACGGGAAGATCGATATTGACAAGATTGAGGTGTGTATTTACATGCTTGGCTTGCTGAAAGTCTGAGCACGCCCTATAGAACATGCACTTTGAAATGGAGGACCTGATAGAACAGGCGAACGAGATACAGGAAACTCTTGGCCGTTCTTATGCCGTGCCAGATGAGATTGACGAAGCTGATCTGGAAGCTGGTGAGCACTATTTATTATTTGTGAATCGGAGCATACTTAGACTACATTCCAGAGCTCGACGCGCTTGCACTGGAGGAGGAGGAAGAAGGTACTTCGTATCTCGCAGATTTGAACAAAGTGCCAGACTTCATCGACGAGGCACCAGTGGAGGCAGGGGAGGTACATTCTCTATCCTTGCTTCTTGTTCTAATATTTCTGACACAACCACCTTCCAAGCAACCCGCACGGCAGGAAGCGATCAAGACTTCAGCTTAGATTCGCAGATAGAAGACTCAAAGTCAGCGGTATTTATGACGGACACGAAATTTCAGGATCTCATTTGTATCACATACCACCTGTAATCTTATTGTGCGCTGTTTTGTAGAACTAGTGTACCGAGCGGTTCAGCCGTATCTACGCTGCACGGTTGAGTCAGAGAACCAGTCATCCTTGCTCATCTCTTCCAAGGTTGAGGTATTTACGATTGTCGACTTGCTTTGGGAATCTATAAACAGATGTTCAGATATGCTTCATAGTACTAAAGCAATGGACCCACAAGATTCAAAAGCTTCGACACCGTTTTCTCTTCCTATCCCACTCTCCTTCATACCACCCCTGTACAGGCTTATAAGCACCGACCTTCATGGACGGAGGAAGTGATGACCGCATACCACGGAGAACTTGGGTCATTTCTATGATGTGTATTGACCCAGCACAACCCAGCATGGATATCTGAAGCCACTCGGTGTGCCCGGGCAATATTGGAGGTCCAAATGCCAGCACCCAGACCGTACTTGCAGTCATTGGCTAGCGCGACGCCTTCCTCGACATGCTACACAGATAAGATATGAGAGCGGTTCTCCGACGTGTGTATGTAGAGTGTACCTTGAACCGCCGAACAACGATGACGGGGCCAAAGACTTCTTCTTGCCAAAGCTCGTCAGTGGATTGAATATCCTCAATAATAGTTGGGTTCAGGAAGGCCCCCTTAGTATAGTTAAAATCGTCCAGTGGCGACGATCCAGTCATTCGTTTACCACCGTACAATATTTTTCCATTCGTCCTGTCAAGTATCCCTTCAATGCGTTCCAGGTGGTGCTCAGAAATAACAGGACCCATGGTCGAATGAGGATTCGTTGCTGTTTCGTTTATTAGCAATTGGAGGTAGGAACGTAAACCATGGCTCACGATTTCCCATCCTACTCTTGATGCTTTCCGTCTTCTCAAGGAGAGCCGAGAGGAAGGAATCATATATGCTGTCTTGGACGAGTATTCTTGTCCCTGATACACATGTTTGTCCAGACGCAACAAACGATGCAAATGTCACCCCGTTGACTGCCGACGGAATGTCCGCATCATCGAAAACGATAATGGGTGCCTGTGGAAGTTGTCAAAATTAGCAGACAAGTATGTATGAATTGCGCACACCTTGCCACCGAGCTCAGCTGTGAAGGAAGCAATATTCGCGCCCGCCACCTGGCCCACAGCTCGACCTGTTTGGTTACTGGCCTATGATTAAGGTCAGAATAAATGCAGCCTCCCAGAGGTGACAGGATTATTCCTTACCGTGATATCGATCTTGCGGATATAAGGGTGGCCGACAATGGCTTTTCCAACAGTCGCACCAAGGCCTGGCAATACATGGAGAATGCCTGTAGGGACTTGAGGGCGGATTCAGTTGTTAAGAAAATGAGAAATAAACAAGGTCAATTACCTCCAGCCTCTTTTGCCATCTCTGCGAATTCCAACACTGTGATTGGTGCGAGCTGTGCAAGGTCGGGTTAAACGTGCAAAAGAAGTAGCGAGACAAAAGATGCACACTTCGGAAGGCTTTACAATGACAGAGTTTCCGGCTGCCAGGGCAGGTGCTATCTTCTTGACTGCGATAAGGAGTGGATGGTTAAAGGGCTGTCTAATATTGAGTTGCCAAGCAAAGAGGTAAAAGAGTGCAAGGAACAAACAGTTATCTGTGCCACGACTCCCAAGGGCACACGTTGGACATAGTTGAGGAGATTTCCCTGGGTTGGAGCTATGAAGCCTTGGTGTGTCCTCAGTAGAGCTGCATAATAATCGCTATCAGAGGTATAGTTCAGGGCCCTTCAATCGCGCCGTAGTTTTAAGAGCCTCACAGCCATTCCGGCAGACGCCCTAGCTGCGCGTTCATTTCCCGTATTGGACGCCCAGTCTGTAGGGTCTCAATCTTTGCCAGCTCCGGAATGCGTGTTTCCAATAAACGAGCGAGCTTTGTAAGGACTTTGGACCGATGGATGGCTGAGGTTTTCGACCATACACCGGACTGGAACGCATGTTGGGCATTATCTATTGCTTCATTCACGAGGTCTTCGGACGCTGCGGTGACTCTGCCCAACGATGATCAGGTCTGGACAACAAGAGTCAAACATATTGTTCGCTCACTCGCATAGACTGTCTCCGGTTGCCGGGTTAAATACGGTGAACCTGATGCATCTCAGGAATCATTGACGATGTAAGTATTGACCTGGCTCACTGCTGTGGATTTGTATTTGAGGCCGTCCCATTCAATGAGAAGGGAACGTATTTAGCTTTTAAATAAACTGACCTCCGGATGGAGGTGGGGATATAGGATGGTCCGGTCGACCTGAGGCAGTTAGAATACCGCGAGAATAGTAACATGGATAGTGGCAATCTTTGCACATGACGATTACAAGTGGCATCAACAGTTACATCATTGTCATCATCAACCAATAAGCTAGCAGGTCCTTTGGATCAACCCCAAGATTAGTACGCCTCAATGACTTCCATTTCCACCATTGTCAAGCAGACACTGATAAGTAGTTCGTCAGAAAAAGGATTAGCCCGGAGAGTACTACTGTTCCAAGAAGTGAGTGCTAGTATCTGTATCCATTAAATAAACTACTTAAGCATGCGTCTTGACACTAGATCGCGAAATCAACCCTAATCGTCCGCTCGTTTGATAAATGGTTTGATAGGCGTCAACGGAAGATATGTGGTGTACATTCCCTCTCCAGCAAATGATCATCGTCACCAAATTTGATATTGGTGCCCAGAAACGTTTAATTTGTATCACCTTGTGACATTGATATCACGATATTCACTACGACTCAGACTGCAATTGCAAGTATTTGGCATCATTGATTATCTGTAAACTTGTGTTATGGTGGCGAGCAAGGGCTGCAAATGAAGCCATAGATGGAGGTAGAAGAAAGTGGGGCTATTTTGTCCAGAGTCAACCTCGGAGTGCAATACAGAAGCAATAGGCTGGGAGAAAGTAGGTGATGGGTATGAACCGAGATCGTCTTTGTAGATATGGCGAGTATGTATATGTACCAAGAGGGGACGTTAATGTACTAAGACAATATTGTAGTTACGAAGGGGTGGAGAGCCCGAAAATATTCTGAAGAGGAGGAAGTTAGTAGCTAAGCTTGCAAAGCGGCAGATAAGGAAGTGCCATTGAAAGAGATGTGTGCCAAGTCCGCCCTAGACCATGCATGTCGGAGGCACTGGATGTTGACGTTTGAAAGGAACAAAGCCCTGGGATGCTGGAGGATGAAAACCCTGATGTTCCTCAGGCCAGTGAGGGGCTCTAGTTCCGCCCAATGCAATTGCTCGCAGTCTTCAAAATCTTGTGCATCCACGATAATTGAAAGCCTCCGCAGACCCGGGCAGCGGACTTTCAGGATTTTGAATGTCTCCACTATGTCCTCCGTAGAACGACACTTCACATCAACTCTCTTTAATCTGGTTTCCGGATTAGCGAATGCTCTAAGTGCCTTCCCTAAGTCAGAAAAGGAACCGACGACCTTCAATGTCTCCAGTGCCGCGTAATCGTTGTACCTAGGTTCTTCAAGATTGTCTGGAAAGGTGGACGGGTTGACGATGATTTTGACTTGACGAAGCCCTTGAAGCGCGCGGAGGCAGATGTGCACAGACGGAAGAAGCGCATCGGATGGGAGGCAAAGTTTCACAAGATGATGGAATCCCTCTAGCCCTGAAATGAAGGCGGGGATGACATGGAAGAGGTCGACCTGCCCACAAGCTACAAATGTCAAGGCATTGCAGCCAGGAAGGGCTGAAACGCGATAAAGGACATCGCGTAGCTTGTCCAAATCAAACGGGAGTGAAAGTTTTTGAAGCTCCCGCGCATGGAGTAGAAAATTCAATAGTCCATTGACGTCGGTCGCACGGCTTGGATCAAGAGGGGGGTCGATGGCCAGGCGGTCAAATACCGAGAGATTAGAGGCAATGGTGGTGTGGTTGAAAAGATCGAGGGGAATTGTGGCAGATAAGCCCTGCTTGACCTTTAGACTATGTTGACGGACGGTCTTTGAAGCCTCGCATTTTAGGACAGGGTCGACAACGCGTATTGTGCGCAAGATGGAAGGTGCCCAATCGAGAACAAGGGCTGCTGCATCGTCACTCCACGAGATAGAATCCATGGTAATTGAGAATAACACGATATTGGTACATCGATTCTTGATCTCTTGAAGCACTGACAGTAACGGTTGCTGATCGAGAAGGCCCGGACCAACATTGACGTTCAAGGATACCAATTCGGCTGGAATCTGTTGGAGAACGGTGGACACCACTTGGCCCTGGGCGTCTTTATTGGTGGAGGCGTGGACGGTCAATGTTGATCTATTGAGATCAAGTTGGAAGAGAGTACTCATCGTGCACAGATGTTAAGCTTGGGCATGTTACAGATGTTCTATATAAATGTCCTATAGATCAAAGCATAGGTAGCTGTCACCTAAAGCGGAGAATATGCCGCGTACATGATGTGTACTCACAATGCCGGCGTGGATATCGGCACTGTAGGTAGAAGTTCCAGAATAGCCACTGAACGATCAGGGAAATAGAACCCGTAACCGCCGACACTGTGAGTCAAGTGAGATCGGGAAGGTGAGAGAACACAGCCTGAGATGATGCAAAGTTCAAGTGATACAAAGTGGTACATAGCGAGGCTGTCACCATATTTCAAATTGTACCGGCGGGAGTAGTGTTGAATCCAACGAATATGGGAAGTAAGTGGCACCAGGCACCCGGCCCATGCGGTGCTGTCAGATAGAGAATGGAAACCAGCTTCCAGCCTTGCACTGGTCCTAAGGGTAGACAGTGTCAACCAGTCTAAGCGCAAAAGAACAGTTTCCTGAACAGGCACAAAAGATGCCCTGGGAACCCATATATGTAAATTCGTGTGAGAAATAGAGAAAGCGCTGGATCATTACGATATATTGCTGTGATTTTGAAATGGACAGAACAGCAGCCACAGCGACCGACGTGGACACCACAGGAACTCAGATCATAGGTGACATTGAAAACTTCACTTCAGGTATCACGTCAACAAGTGTATACAACGCGTTGATCACGTGGAATTTACACCGTTTAACACTTCCAAAAGTTTCTTGGTCAGACGGTGGCCGCACTCTCTTCTTCCAACCACTATCTACCTCCACAGCCATTTGTCTGTGCCCGCCCGCTTTTTGACCATACCCATAACCTTTTGGTACCGTCAACTGCAACAATGACTCTTCGTCGCTCAGCACGGGCTGCTTCTTTGAAACCTGCTTCAAAAGTGGAGCCTTCACCACTGGAAAAAGCAGCTTCCAATCGATCAATCAAAAGTACTGCTTCCAAAAAACGCGCTGTTTCTCCAAAACGTACCACTTCGCCCCCTCCCAAGCGCTCTCGTACAACCTCAGCTCAAAAACCAGAGAACGATCCTCCTGCACAGCCCCCACGATCTTCCCATAAACCCACCTCTAAAAAAGCCACCCAACCTGTGAAAAAACCCAGTGGCAAACTCGCTTCGATCGCAGAAGCACCAGTACCCCAGCTGCGCCCGTACTTCAACCCACTTCCCGTGCCTCCTGAGGCGGAGCGGCCAGGTCTCCAGCTCTTTGTTTGGGGTGCTGGGAACTTTGGGCAGTTTGGCATGGGGCCAGATGACTTGGGAGAGCATGATAAACCAAAACGGAACCTGTGGGTAGAAGAACAAATTCGAGAGGGCACATTCGGCGGGGAAGGTGCTGGAATTGAATCAGTTCAAGGTGGAGGCCTCCACACTCTGTTCATCGACGAGAAAGGAACTGTGAGCATATTTTTTCTTTGTAACGACCTTTTTCCTCGAGTTCATCATGTTTTCTTCGCTAGATCTGGACTTGTGGTGTCAATGACGATGCTGCCTTAGGACGTATTACCCAAAACGTTCCAAATCCAGAAAACCCTGGCACCTTTTTGGATGTCGATGACCTCACAAGTGTTCCGCATCCTTTGACTTCTTTGGTCGACGAAAAGTTCCGTGCGGTTCAGGTTGCATCCGGTGACAGTATTTGCGCAGCCCTCAGCGCAGAAGGCGACCTTAGAGTATGGGGCTCTTTCCGAGTAAGCTTGCTCCAATAGTCTCTGTCGCAGCAACTTATAATATGTTTGTAGGCTAACGAAGGTGCCCTTGGGTTTTCAAGTGGACTGAAACATCAGTTCCTACCGGCCCCTATCCTCGAGCTTCCACACAAGCCCGGCGACACTGAAAAAGTCTCCGCTATCGCCGCCGGAGCGAACCATCTGCTTGTTCTCACAACTCATGGTAACGTCTTCACATGGGGAGCTGGCGAGCAGGCACAACTAGGACGCAAGGTCCTCGAACGCCGCAAAATTCATGGCACCGTCCCAGAAAAAATTACTCTTGGCAATCGTGGTCGCAAGGCAGTGAAAATCGGCGCTGGCTCCTGGCACTCCTTCGCTGTTGACGACACAGGTGACGTCTGGGGATGGGGGCTGAATAGCATGGGCCAGACCGGAACGGGATATGAGTCCTCTGATGACTCCGTGGTGCAACTTCCTCAGAAAGTCAAGGGCCTCAGCAAGCAAGACCTTGGTGGCGACATGGTCCAGCAGATCGTTGGAGGAAACCACCACACTTTATTCCTTACGGCCGCCGGCAAGGTTTACGCCTGCGGTCGCTCCAACGCCGGTCAACTTGGATTGGCTGACGACGACGAGGCATTCAAAGACCGCATAGATTCGGAATTCGTCGCGGAGCCCGCCTTGGTCATTTTCCCTGACATGGATGACCCCATAGTACAAATCTCGTCCGGCTCGCATAACAACATGGCAGTTACGAGGGGCGGTGCCTTGTATTGTTGGGGGCAAGGGACTCAGGGCGAGTTGGGTGTTGCTGATGAGGAGGTGAAGACTCCAAGGATCATCGTGCGCAAAGAGGGCGGGGCGTGGTCGGCTGTCGCTGTATCTTGTGGCGGACAGCACACGCTCGGCCTATTCAGGAAGAAGTAAAGACTACAGAACTATCTAATTTCCATCATATTTATCCGACTACATACTTAGATTCCAGCATACGAACGTATGATCTCTCGTCATGCTACGCAACTTAATTCTTCCATTCTGGATACTATTACATAGTTCTCTCATATGGGGTCCACCCCAGTACCATTCAAGCTGTCATTTTGCTGTATTGCAAAATCGATTTGTATACAAATCCATGCACGTTGGGATTTATTCCTTATAAATTATATAATATCTCTTCCACGTAGCTCGCTCTTTTCTTTTACCACAACTGGACACGCTCGAGCATTTGCCATGCCCCCAAGGTCAGTACGTGTCATTGCACAATGTTGGTCGCGTGTACAGTAGAACTCATCGACGCGTTCCCAGTCTCTCGTCCCCGCCGGTCACACGTTCTGAAACCATAAAGCATTCGTGTCATTCAAGGCAAAGGACATCTTCCAGGATATGGTCAAACAATCGAGAAATAGGAACCCTGATGCGTTCGACATGTACATATACAACGGTGCTTATCACTTGTTGGACCGCCTTCAACAACTCCTCCTGATTTGACGTGTTCGCCTTAGATTTATATTCTTATGGCGTTTTGGACCTAGTCGACAAGAACCTTGCCTCTGCCCACACTAAAATCACGAAAAAGGCCTATGAAGACGCGTTCTATCTACTTGAAGGCCTCGCCCATTTCAATGACTATGACGCAACTTGGCCAAGTAAGATTGCATTTCTATCATAACACATCCCCAGCTAACGATGCTTCGACACAAGTGAGCGACGATGGGAGAAGGACAATGCTTACGGACAAGGTTTACGGAGCGCTGGTCGTGGCCATGTTCAAAGGTTTAGAATCTCAAAAGAACTCAATCCAACCGAGTTTCCGAGCCTCGAAGGTCACATCAGAATGGGCTGACCAAATGAAGGGCCTCAATTGTAGCGCCCAGTACGGGCCCTACTGCAAAATCCTCGGCATGAAGCTTTTCGCTGGAAAATCTACTGAAGATTGTGCAGGCGAGAAGGCATGGTTTGACGAATAGTTTTCAGGGCTTGGTGCTGATGAACAGGCGAGCATCAAAGAGGATATGGAGGAAGATGAGGACGATGACGAAGAGGAACCAGAAGCGTGGTATGCCAAGCCTGGAGTTGCCGATGAAGGCGATCTCGTGCTTTCGCGCGCTTGGAAGGAATACAAGGCGTACTTGGACACTGTCCCCCGGAAGCCGATGAAAGGTCCAGGAAGCTGGGACATTAGCAAGTGGACCTCTGCACAGAAGAAACCATTTTCGTTCGACGAGGGAGGCGACTCCGACGACTATTGAAGCCCAGAATCAGACAGCTTATACTTCTCTCCGCCACCATGTGTATACCCAGGATAAGATACCAAGCGTCGTAATTACCTCATGAATATGTGGCCGCTAAACGCCCTACAATATAATCCTCCGTGTTAACAGGCGGGTATTTCGCTTCTGAACCACAATTCGGCAAACAGGCAACCTCAGCCGAAAAGTTAGGGTTGCAGAAGAAAGCAATCGACTGTCGTAAAGGCGTGATAGCTTCACTGTCGCTGATCTGTTTGGCGGGTGGCGCAACCACTCGATGGAGAGTCGAACGCAGAACATCGTTACTCCATCGGGCCAGAAGATCCCCAACATTAACTACAATTGTTCCCGGCTGCAGATTGAGAGCTAAATCATGAAGAACGACTCTGCTGTTTTAGGATTACTCACGATTGGAGTCGCGGGTATGAAAGTGCCAGTGTGGGGGTTCTTCACCTCAAGGCCGCCTACCTGTTGTCCAAATCATCAGACGGAATACATGTGAGGGAGTCATCGACATACCGAGTCCTGAAAGAGCAGAGTGAGAGTTCCGTAGTCTGCAAGGACCGCTCATCAGCTGTTTATTGATACTTTGAGATGGCATGGACAGACCGCTATGTGAGCCAGCACGAGCTTGGCCTTCATTCTGCAGCGACTTCGTCTTGATTGGTGGATACGAGAGGAGGCGAAGATTGTGACATTGCTGGTCAATCTTCTTATCGAAGAAATTCTCCTCAAGATCAAGGCCGAGCGCAATAGAGCGCATCACAAAGACGTGCAGGTCGTGGCAAGTCTAAAAATAACGTCGAATATAAGGTCAAGATGCACGTAAACAATGCTGCAGCACCTGGTAAAAATCCAGCATAGTGCTCTTGAATAATGGTGCGTCAGAATCTTTTGGCCATTGATTCTTCCACTGTGTATCCCAGTCTCGCCCAATCTCCATGGATTCCTTGCAGTCTGGAGCTTTTGCACGCAGGGCAGCAATCTCGGCAGGATCTGCTGACTGTGTTACACGTTCCCTTCCAACTGTCACGTAGCCGCGGTTAGAGCGAGGGTCCTCCCATGAGAGCTTATCCTGAATTTACATATGTTAATCAACCGGTGAACTGAAAGACGGTAAATGTGCAGACTTTCACTTCGGATGGCATTGCAAAGAATTCTGTGCTCTGCAACAGCCATTTCGTCAACAAACCCTAGGACAGAGGCAGAAGCCAAGTAACCTTTGAAAACGCGCGTTGAATTGTACCTATATAGCTGTTCGTCAGAACTACAATCACGTCAGTGGAGAGCGATACCTTACTTGCAGGTATTCCATGGCCAGACAGATAGATAAAACCGCTTTCCTTGAAGGCAGTCACAATCTTTTCAGCAACGCATTTCCGTTCAGGTTGCCCGGAGGCTTCTCTGAACTGGGTAAAGTCAATGACAGGGATGAATGACTTAGTATCCTGTGTGGTAGTCGCGAACAGACGCCTCGTTCTGTGTCGGGGAAATGGGCGAACGAGACAAGAGACTCTAAGACTCAACATGGTAACAGCAGATAAAGCAGGGAAGAGTGGCATTCTGACTTGGTGACACATGTCCACTTGTATGGATAGCAGGTCTGTCTTCTATTTCTGATGTCAACGAGTTTCCACCGATGCGGGCCGTTGGCCGTTGGATAAACTGGATCGAGCAATGTGAAAGGGTGGGATTGCTCGGGGTTAATTCGGGCATCAAATTCACCCCTTCATCTTTCTCATTCTTTATCTCGAAATCCTTTATTACGCTCACTCTTTGTTATGCCCATAGTTATACCTGTGCAGCCGGTACGAAGGACCTTGTCCTCTCACACCGCGCTCGCAGCGCTAGATTATATCTGACGTCACGCGCGCTTTTATCCCCTCCCACCATTCCTATTCATCATCTACAATTACTTCATTCTACAATCTACCTACACACTCCTCAACATTCACCTAGTCCCTTGTAGTTAGCTTGAGTTCGGTCTCCTTCGGGAGACCAGACCCGAGAACTTTCGGACCAAGAAATTTCATTTGCTCCCTAGTCACCCTCATCCGCTCAGATCCACAAACCCCAGGCACGATCAAGCTCGAATTAAGTTGATACTTGTACTCGTAGATAGATGTTGCATACATAAGTACATATGTCAGACTTGCTCAGGCATATTCACTTCTTGCATGTTTTGAGACCACCATCTCACACTGTGTGCGACAATACATCATCAGGATTTCAAGTCTACAAGGGACACCACACCATCTCTCTGGCAACTTTGTGTATCCTGCAGCCCATATTTAAATTCTTCATTGTTCGTCATTAGCCCTTTGAAACTAGCAGAAACCTACTTGAAAGCGAGTTCACGGTTTTTTGAAATCTCTGAAGTACTGGAGCTTGAGATATGGCGCATCTGAAGAGCATCGATGATAGACATTAGCTTGCAAAACGCGACAGTCTGTTCTACAGATAGGTTCGCTATATGCTGGAAAGAGGGAGGTACATGCGCTATTACTTGCGTCATAACAGTGGCGCAACAGCACCGAATATCAACTGCCAAAACATTCAACACATTTGGTTATGGACCGAAGTGGAGCCTTGAAGACAGCTCCGGTGACCACCATCGGTAAGTTGAAGAAACCTTGACCTTGTTTTGCTCACTGCCAATACGAGATCAATATAAAGGGTTCAGGTTTCAAGTCTGAATAGCGATGCTGGCTCAAAAATTTTAATGCATCCCGAATTCCAGTTCACTTTTCTCAATAATCCCATACATCTCAAATTGTGCACCAGCAAAAATGTCAACTTGCCACCTCCATCATCTACCCAGAATAGGCCTACGAACTTGTAATGAAAAGAAAGTACTTGGGGCCCAAGGTGTAGAGCTGATAACTACTAGCCTCGGCTGCCAATCGAACACAGCTTGAGTTTCGCTTTCGCATGACACTGCACACAAAATGCATTTAGACTGAGTTGTGGGTTTGCAGAGGTAATGAGAGTTGTGATAGATACACGGCAAGCCCATCTGGAACTGCCAGGTACGTCCTGAAGACAGGATATACGCTAAAAACCATTAAGTGATTTTGAGACGAATCATCATACATGGTTTCCGTACGGAAACCATAGAACATCTTTCGATATTGAAAGAATCGCCTCAGTGGAAGAAGCTCCACAGGTCTCGACAGAGGAATTTATCGGGAGCCTGAAGGGTATGATAGCTGGACGCTTGTACGTCTCCAATTGCCACCAACAATTTGTTGGCCCCTACCTCTGTCAGCTCCGTCCCCCGTGTGAGTCTCTATTTTCATCTATTCTATGTGGAACCTCAAGCTCGGGGGAAGTAGATGGCATAGAACCAGACACGGAAAACGCGGTTGTGTTGTCCGAGAGCCTAATGCCGTTGGTGAAAACTCTCCGGGACTGCTTTATTCGAGAGGATGGTGACCGGGGAAAGCAAGGAGTCCGGCACACAGAAATCGAAGGCACCTTGTAACACCATAAGATCTCCGCTGAAACCTTCCTGGTCACAGATCGCCTGGATGGCATACTTCCCTTGAGAATTGAACCTCAGGCAACGCACATCACAAGCTACAAAAGGAAAAGGGTCAGGGTATTAAGGAGTAGCAGTACTTAAGGTGAAAGAAAGCCAATGTAGCTGTCATGCAAGCCTATCACATGTGAGCCGGGTTTAAGGAGTCTACTAGAACATACAAAAAGTATATCCTTCAATTCTGAGATGCAGGGGAACGAAGTCGACGGAAAATGCTCATGAGGGTCTTTCCACCTTCGATACCCCATCTGAAGAATCGATTATGATGAGATATTGTGCCAACGGTAATATCACAGTCAGAAAGGCTTACTCTCCAGCGGCCACTTCTTGGCACCCCTGTTCAAATTCCTCGGACACAGATACCTCATCCCATCTTTCAACCACATAATCCTACAAATCACATCAGATGGGTGACACTCTTCAACTTTTAAAGTAAAGCCTACCTCGACGAGCGCATGTAGCTCGTCCCAAACCGACGAGGCAAGCAGAAGAGCAAAACTTGACTGTGGTGTAATGGTGGCCATCATATGTTCCAATGCCAGTGTTGCGAGGCTCGGCATAGCATAACGATGCGCGACTTGATACATTGACAATGCAGAGGCAGGTCTAGGTGCAGGTGCAGGATGAGGATGAGGATCGGGAGCAGAAACTGGAGTCAGAGGGTGCTGTCTTCCTGCTCTAGGAGAGATCGGATAGCCGGAACGAGCGGTCGGACTAAAACTAGTCGTTGCCACCGGTATCAGAACAGGCTTCGTTCGCAATGCACCAGAAATACTGGAACTTGTAGGTGTGTTGGATGACGGTGTAGTTCGTCGAGGAGTGGCTATGGGGCGGGATGACGAGGGCTGCGGCGAACCTTTGTTAGACGAAGATAGATTGCGGGATCCAGTTGAACTTGCTGAGGTTGGTTGAACATTGGGAGTGGGACCAAGTTGGTGATTATCTTGCTTGCCAGTCGAAGGTGGCCCCGGGTCAACGACGGAAGAAAGGCTGTCGCCACTCGCCACGCTCCTGGTATCATTGCTAGCACTATCATCTCTTTGGAAGGTTTTCCAGTCCCACTCTCCACCTCGTGAGTGCAACCACTTGGCGCTCCATCCAATGCCAACCCCGTCCATGGCCATCCGTGGATCGTCTTCATCCCTGAAGAGGAGCCAATTGGTATAACAGAACTTCAACAGCCAATATATCGTCTCGAATTCGGCTTCCTCCACTATGATGGTATATATTTTTCGCTCGCCGTTTGAGAGCGCCACGTTTTCCAAGAAAGAGGATGCAAGCATAGTGGCAAAGTACTCCGAGCGTCTAATGAGGATGTCCGAGTGAGCATAAATCACACGCTTGCGAGCGGTAGTACGTGAAGAGAAAGGAGAGTAAAACGAAGTAGACGAAGATGAACGTCTGCTGGCAGGTGGAGTGGCGTCCATTGGAGGAGCTTGGGCCTGTCTCTCTAGACAGACGAAACGAACATCTCCAGTGTCTGAGAGTCAGCATGTCAGGATGTGGTGGTGAGGGAGGTTTAAAAAAACGAACTGGAATTGTCCAGAGAAGCTTCCAGGCCATCAAGAAGATCTTTCGGGACTGTGTGGACGGCGGGTTGCTGAGGATAGGAAGGTCCAGATGGACAATGAATCTGAACACATATCACAAAGGAATCGGTCTCACGAATCCTTGCATTATCGAGCAACACAGAAAGTGGTGGTAATGGGCACTCTAGACAGCCCTTTAGATTGTACCCACCTTGACGAGCAATTCTAACACGTACCCCAGACTTCATGTTCGTGCCGAAACACCCAATCCAGTTGCCAAAAGTCCCACACCCACTCTGATGGAGCGCCTCGTTCTCCGGCACGATCTGCTGAACACTTAATGGCTGCCATCATCGATGCCGACAGCTCGTAATCGGCGTGTGCAAAGTCTACCATCAAAGAGGTGATGTAGAGTGACAAGGTGGGCTTGCTGGTAACATCGGCAGGGCCGTCAGAAGGCGGCGTGAATGCTACTCCTCTATGAGAACTACGAGGAGCGGCGGAGCGAACGCGACGCACCGATCTCAAGCTTGAATTTGTTATCTCCGAGCATGGGCGACTGCTTGAGGATGTCAAAATCAGAGTTCTCGGTGTCAGGGGCGCCAACACCCTCAACCACATCTCTCAGCCTATGAACATCACGGACAGCCCATTCGAATCCCTTGAAAGTTGAGCGGTGATTGTCAGATTACGCGTACAATACAGGGAACGGGAAATAAAACATACCATGAAAGACCATTGTCGCGTGGAATCCTCTTGAATGTTGCCACGATGGCTCTGAGCGTTATTCGCCATTATGGATCCTAAACTTGCAGATGACCTCGAGCTTGCAACAGAGGCCCAAGGAAGAGAGCTGGCACTGGATTGCGCCCCCCTCGAGGTGGAGCGTGGAAAAGAGCTTGGAGGTGTGTTTCTGGAGTCCGAGGAACTGGCTGAAGGGCTCGACGTGCTGTTTCGTAGCGAAGAAACCTGCCAGGGCCACGTTGGCCGAGATATTATAGGTGTACGGCCGGGCGAAGATGAAGTTGACGCAGGGAGATGAAGGTGGTCAGACATGGAGTGTGAGTTTACCCCTATCTCCACACAAAGTAAGGCTAAAAGTGGTTAGAGGCGCTTTTGAGCCCTTCATGCTGATTTGGGGAGATAAAGAACGTAATATGGTTGCCATGACCAAATGTTCGAAAAAGCGACCATGGGAGAAGTCGCTACTAGTGGGTTATAGCCACGTCGTTAGCGAGCGCGTCGTTTCACGCTTCTCACGAATCTCATAATATGTATTACATATATATACTTGAACTGTGAGATAGTCGTACTTAATTCATGCGCCAAAGATAAGCACACTACTTTTCTAGTATGTCTCCCAATGTTCGTCAGGAAGGACCTCTCTCATCACTAATCCAACGTTCAACATACATCAGCAACCGAAACGATAAAAAGAATTACAAGTCACGCACGTTTCCAATGATGCAGGCCTTGAGCATCCTGGAGTTTTCCAAGAGGATTGTGAGCATCTGTCAAGACATAGTTGCTATTGTCGTCGTTGTCTTTAGACCTGATGAAATCAAGGTTCAACTCGCGTTGTGCAAGGGAGCCCATTACATGGCGTCGCAGAGGCGAGCCGAGCCAATCAGCTTTTATTGAGTCCCTGAATGTCAGAGGCGACTCGGAAGTTGTGCAGAAGAAGACCTGGATATCATTCGATACGTCAGTAATGGGCACCCTCAGCACAAAGTGGCTATGAAAACATACGATGTTGATAAACTCCGTATCGTATTGCTCGTCTTTTATCAGTGAGAAGAGGTCGTGATAGGCACGACATGAAACAAAGCTCTTTTCAAGTGTTGCCAAAACCATCCTTGTGGAGTCGCTTTTTGGAATTCCTGCAAAATTCTACATGCCCTTCAGATAAATAAATATGGCCACGTCCCAAAAGTAAGGGGCCACTCACGACTGCCACGACTGCTTCTGGCTGCAGTATATGCTTCAGATCCTCCCAGAACTCTGCGGTGAAAATATGCTCGGGAACGCCGCCGCCAGAGAAGCAATCATGTACGACAAAATCGTACTGCGTCACGTCCTTCCCTGCCTCGATGCTGCCGCGTGCTCTTTCCACCCAGCCCCTCGCATCTTCCAAGAATACCTTGCCAGGACCTGGATCCGGAAGGCCAAAGTATGTCCTTGCTGCATCATAGACTGCAGGGTCGATCTCGATGATGGTGGTAGCCACCTTGTTGCGGATGAAGGCAGTGGCTGAAGTTCCTGCCCCAAGGCCACTGCAGAAAAGCGTTGTCAGTACACCAACTCTCGTAAGGTAAAGACAACAACGACGAACATCAACAACGCATTATCCCATTCCGCGTTCTTCCCTCTCCCAGTGCTGTTGACGAGCCGAACACTCTCCTGGAGAATAAACGTGCTGTAGATAGAGTCTCCCAATGGCTTCCCGGACAAGTCTTTGACAGGATCTGCATTATCCAGAACCATGACCCTTGAGCCCATCCACACTCCTCCCAAAATAGAGTGCGAGGCACGCAGATAACGCACGGAGTGCATCCCTTGGTCATCCGAGCCATTATGGTTACGTGGAGGTAAAGCCTCGCCCACCACTATGAGCCCCGTAACGGATTGTACGGCTGAATGGATTGTGATGGAACCGTTTGGAGTGGTGTAAGGCTCTGTCAATGGGTGTGGGAGGACGGGAGAGACCAGGTATCGGTATGTTGCGCCCCATACCGCGATTGAAGCGACAACGAAGATGGTTTTTAGTTGATTGAGAGAGATCGCCCTGTTCTGTCCGTTCTTTGAGGGTTTGGGGGAACGAGTGGAGTATTTGTAAATCCACAGACACCAGGAGAGACCAGCGAGGCCAAGGAGCTGTATGACAGGGTCTATATAAACGCAAGGGCTAGAAAGGAGGAATACGCACTATTTGGCTTTCCGAGATATTGTTGAGCGATGCGTGTTTCGCCCAGACACGTCGAGACATTCCCTTTCCAACGAAAAAGCACAATGTTGCAACGACAACACGGTATGCGAGCGGTGGACGAGGGATGTGCATCTTGCGCTGTGCCCATGTCAACTAGAGCGGTGTCAATGAGAGGGTTCATTCAACATCTCCACACTGACCTGCGCCTCGACCACCGACGTCGTCAAGAGGAATATGATGGGGGCCAGAACAGTTGCATGCGTTATGGCGGGCCCCAGGACGGGGTCTTTCTTCCTAGATGTCCATACCGAGACCCAATATAAAGTGTTAGGAGCCACAGCAAGGACTACGGCAGTATACAACCAGTTTCTCGAAGTTGATATGCTGATGGGATTGACCGCTGCCAGAACCACAGTTGCTACGAGAATAGGATTAAGAAGGTAGGTCGTCGGGCCCGTTGCATAGATAGGAATCAGTGCCCTCTCATAGACGAAGAGCACAAGCGAGATGGCGATGAGGCCGGCTATTGCGCTGACGGTCTGGGGCACGGCGGCTGGAGGCTTGGGGACATGATGTTTAGTGTTCTTGGAGGGCATGGTGGTTGTCTCGGAGTGTGGCTGAGACCTCGATAGACGCGCGAACGCGAGTGCACGTCGTGGTCAACATCATTTGGACGTGTTCCTCACCCGGCTATTTCTCCGCAGGATGATCACACGCCGCGTTGTTCCATGATTACTGCGAGAAACATGCATACGGTGGCGAGAACATAAGTAGTTGCAACTATTTAAATCATTTTGATAAGTCCACAATAACGATCACGTTGGGAGGGGATAATACACTAAAATGTCCATCTTGTCCACGTACAGATTCGAATGTGACAGGTTAAACCTACCTAAACAATCTGTAATACCCCTCCTGAGAGAAGGTGCCTCCTAACTGAGAACTTGAGTCCATTATATAGAATGCATAGAGTTGAGTACCCGACCCTGAAAATGAATCTGAGTGAGAGGGGGCATTGAATTCATATGGTGGTCACAGAGCTACACGTTTCGACCCACTTATAAAGCAAGCAGATGCAAGATATAACCCACGACAGATGTACTAGCATCCAACCCCACAAAAAAGTCCGAGGGAGGCAATTTTACAAAAAAGAATTAAATGCTAGATGAGGAACGTTCTTGGTCCCGTCCGTGGCAGTTGTCCGCAGTGTAAGTACATAATGAATCTGGGGAAGGAACAAGTAAATGAAAAGTCAAGTCGATTATGATCGGCTGAAGGCCTCGCACCTCCCTTCCAAAGACAAGAGGTTTACTTAAATGACATCATCGAGATAGTTCCCCGACGGGATTGGCGGAAAGACCGTGGCCTGGTGGCGGTAGTAATACCACCGATGGGTCCAATGAAGAATGCGAACTTGCTGGAGAGCCAGGCGGACTTGCACGGTGGTGCTCATTTTCAAGAGATGCTCTCACATAGGCAGAATTGTCTTCTATGTAAGACGGTGGCCGTGGTACATATGGAGGCGCAGGTGCCTCCTCAAGATACCTGCTCCTTTGGCAGGGTCTGAATTCCTGCATCTCAGTCTGCAATCTGTATCTGCTTATGATCGCCGACACGCGATCGCGACCGGGGGTGCGCCTGTACGACACAAAGCAACGCAGGAAACCGAAAATAAGGGCGGCGCCAATGACTCCGCATAACGCTTCAAAGAAAATAACGATAGGTGTCTGATGTTTCTTGGGAAGGCGGTGTGGCTTATCGGGGCTTGAGCTGGCTGTGACTGCCGGTCTTGGAACACGAGTGGTTGTCCTAAGGCGTGCGTGAGTTGAGATGTGGGGCGTGGAGGTAGATGTGTTGCTGTGGAAAACTGTCGGGTTAGACGTGGGTGTTTGAGGAGCAAATATATGTGATTGGGCAGATGTTGATGTCGGTGCAGCATCCACTCTAACACATTTTCCCCATACGATGAATAAGTGATGACAAGTGAAGAAAAAAGACGCACAAAAAAAAGAGAAGGAAAAACAGAAAACGAAAGCAGAGAAGCATTGGTGAGAAGGGAATCAAGAAAACATGTCCATGACTGCTGCACAACTATGTACTCGTACACGAGCAGCGCCTACACTGCGGACGATGGCGTGTGACGGGGGTAAATCAAGGACTTACCATATGTACAAATCGGCAGCTTCGGGTATATCATTATCGGCCTCACGTGTATCACAAATCCTGTTTTGTCATGTGAATGACAGACGATCTAATCAAAAAGTTGGTGCCGTACCCGTTGTCCATAAATCCCAGGTTTTTCTTGTCCCCTCGTTTCGACTCCCATGTCTTGCGCTACATCACATTCCCACTTCGCACCCTGCGACCACTCCGACGCTGCCCTGCTCGACATGCTGACCGCACCTGCTAAGCCCACCCCCAAGGTCTTTGCCCGCAGGGACGCTGCTCTCGACCCTCTTCTCATTGCTGCTGCAGCAGCCTCGGGCCCCAATGTCACACGCAACCACTACCACCATGATTTCTTTCCGGGGGTCATGCTTCCTCAGCATGAGGGCTCCTGGGACTGGACTAAATTCACTGGGGAGGGCAAGGCTGAGCGTAGACGACTCGCCTATGTTAGTCGCCAGGCGCCTCGGAAACAGCGTGTGCGCGAGCTTCAGCTCGAGCAGGGAAAAGAGAATGACCCACTTGAGCGTGAGAAGGATACAAAGTCATCAGATGTTTCCAGGAAACGTCGTTCTTCTCTTGTAGGCCCAGCGCCAGATGTAAAGCAGCGGACCACGGTGGTGCCACTGCCTCCGGTCCCCGTCGCTCCCGTGCTCCCCCCCGTTGAGGTGAAATGTATGGCACGCACTCGCATACCGACCCCTCACGGCCCGGCCTTCCTTCACCTATACCACAACACGCGCGATTCCAAAGAACATCTCGCAATCGTCATCGATCCCGCGCAACTTTCTGATGCATCCGATCCGATCTTTGCGCCACCAATTCGTTCTAGGACGCTGGATGCGGTATGGGATGGCGAAACAGAAATGGATCGTATCACTAGGGGCGCTTACGTTGGCCGTCTTTCGGCAACATCACAACGGGTATCAGAACCCCCATCACCGTCCCGGAAACACGAACTTCATCCCGCAATTCCCCCTCCTCTCATCCGCATCCATTCCGAATGTTTTACTGGAGAAACCATAGGTAGCATGCGTTGTGACTGCGGAGAGCAACTGGACGAGGCCATCCGACAGATTTCCCTACCTATCACCATCCCACCTACATCACCACTTGAACCATCCACGGTCATTCCTGGGCGTGGTGCTGTGGTTTATCTGCGCCAGGAAGGACGGGGTATTGGCCTCCTATCAAAAATCCGCGCGTATAACCTTCAGGACCTTGGCCATGATACCGTAACCGCAAATCTCATGCTCGGACACCAGGCCGACGAGCGAGGGTACGAAATCGCTGGTGCGATTTTGCGCGATCTGGGAATGGGAGAAGTAGGGGCTCAGTCGGAGGGTGTTCGTGTGCTTACAAACAACCCGGATAAGGTTGAGGCACTGCAGAAGGAGGGGTTGAGGATTGCGGAGCGCGTACCGATGATTCCGAGAAGTTGGCAAAAGAGGCATCCTGAGCTCGTCACAAAAACGCCGATACTCGATTCGAACCCTTACATCGTGCAGCCAGGAGAGGAGTCCGACATGATCGCTGGCGCAACTATGATAGGTGGCAAGGCTGTTTACGGCGATGATTTAGACAAATACTTGCGGACAAAGGTTATGAGGATGGGTCATATCCTGCCGTTATGGATGGAGGAGAACCTGGCATGATTTTACCGGAGCCTCCGAGTAGATGGAATCTTGGGAATTTTTACTTTATTTTGTATCTTATGCTTATACCTGTACAGCATCTGTACCACCTTTACACTAATATCTAGCACCGAGGTTTTGTCATGGATGAACAATGATGGCAAACCAGACGCAATCATAAACATTCCATGTGGTAAAAGTAATTATAAAGCACCACAATGGAGGGCAATGTAATCTGAGCACATTGTCATATGTAGTATAAACGTGACTGCTTGAATTTCTGGCTTCTCCTGAATAGGAGAATGGGGATGGTGCACCCCTGATCGATTCTGTGGTCATTTACATCCGTTCTGAGTCCGTTCAATTTCAGAGCGACTTGTCCGGGTGCCCCTCCACCCTACATTGAACACGATGAATACACGGATCCTCGACGGCGTGTCAGCGGTCTCTCCTGACCTCCAATTCCACATATCCGCTGTTTTCTATGTACCTACAAAGCATCTCCTTTGAGCTTTTGACTGAGATGTCTCTATAAACAGCTCTTCCTTGGCACGCAATGACAAGGCCGTCCAAGTGACACCAAGCCGGGCTCTACCCCTCCCTATATAACAGGCCATTCCGTGGCTTGCGCGTCGCCTTTCTGTCCCTCCTTTCTGCCATCTTTGGCCTCCCTCTTCTGAGCCATGTCGGATACTGCCAGTGGCCCATTAACAGAAAAGGTCCTTGCGAGGGAAGCAGCCTCACGGCGTCGGACAAAGCTAATCGTAAGGATTCATTTCATTTTGCATAAGGAGGTTGAACTTTAAGAGGTTAACGGCCAACTGTGTCACACACACAGGTTATCGGAGGTGTTGTCGTCGTCCTTGTCCTCATTGCGGTTGGTGTGGCCGTTGGTGTCACGGTGTCCAACAATAATAAATCGAAAAACCTCTCCTCCTCATCGACGTCTTCATCGGACCCGAAGTCAGGAGATACAACTAGCAGGCCAGGAAATAATAACGACCCCAATGACCCGAGCGTTTTCACCAAGGACCCAAACCTTCACAAATCGTTTTATGGAATGGCGTATACTCCTGAAGGCTCGCTATTACCAAACTGCGGCAACTCTTTGCGTGAGTTAGACTCCCCAAGGATGCTTCATACTCCCTCTGACTGGCCTGGTAGAAAACGTCATCAAGGATATTCAGGCAAGCCATTCATTCATTCACCTGAAAGGCGGAACTGTTGAACGGCCGCTGGTAGCTTTTGTCTCAACTTACCACGCGTGTCCGTTTATATGGAGCTGACTGTAATCAAACAGCCCTTGTTGTGAGTCTCTTGTCTTATGTCGTTTCTTCGACCAGACATCTAGCTCACTAGACAACATCAAGCTCGAAGCCATAAAGCAGACAAAAGTCGATATGCAGGTTTATGTTGGCAACTACGTCCTTCCCGACGATTCCATATCTTATACACGCCAACGAGACACGCTCAAGGATGCCATTCAAACCTACGGAGTCGACCATATTGCCGGTATGACAGTCGGCAACGAGTTCATGCTCAAGTACGTCCTGCCTAGCTGTATCCATGTATGAAAATTCATCTCTGGATAGCTATCTCTCCGGACGAGGCCAAACCGACCCGAATTCAGCTACAGGTAACGAAGGTACGTCATATTCTAATCGAATTCTCAGCTTTTCAGACATGAAAATCAACTTCAGGCGCATCCCAACTCCTGAGTTACATCAATGACACTCGGCAAATGCTCGCCGGCCTCTCGCTGTCCAAGAACATACCAGTAGGCAACTCGGATGCAGGCAGCTACTTCAACACTGAGGTGCTCAGCGCTGTCGATTACGGTGTAAGTTGCCTTGAACTTATCTCTTCTAGCCCATTAATGACGTTGATTATAATACCAGCTTTCGAATGTACATGCCTGGTTTGCGAATACGACAGCGGAGGGCGCGGCTTCTTGGGTCACGACTTTCTTCGAGGACACAAACGTCAAACCTGCGGCTCTCCTGCCCAACAAGGTATCGCTTTATTATGACAACCTTGCTTTCTATGTTAGTGAGCTCATAACCACATATTTAGCCTAAAATGTACATTGCCGAGACTGGTTGGCCTACAGTATGTACTCGTTCCGGTCTGTCTGTCATGCTCTCGTCCTCATATATGTTCATTTCAAGAAATCATCGGATGCTGGAAATGCGAGCAACGGTGCAGGAACCGCGTCTATCTCCGGCCTTCAGACATTCCTAGATACGTTTGTGTGCCAGGCCAACAGCAATAACATTCCGTACTTCTATTTCGAGGTATGTCAAGGAACCTTTGAGCGATAAAACTTGGCTTATTCCCAGTGCTAGTTCTTCGACGAAAAATGGAAGGATATTCAGTTTGGTGGTGTCGAGGTAAGGCTTACTTTCATTTCAGCGCGTCTTGGTATCTAATCTTTTCCCATCACTTAGGGATGGTGGGGTCTTTTTAATGCTGAGTAAGTGGACAGTTTATAATCTCTGTTATGCGACATGCAAACTAACACATGACACCAGCCGAACGCTTAAAGACATCAAAATCCCTGATTGTGCTGCCCCTTGAATTCTAGGGTGATGCCTGTGCTATTCCCTGTCGTTATTTTACATGGACCATCGGACCTTGTCAATTATTATCTTCATGCCGTGCAACGCTTATCCGCTTTTTGTAATATCCATCCCCTTGACCAACACAGCAGAACTAATGACATACCAACCACTGGACAATTGTGTTATGTATAAACCTCAAACACAGATCTGAATGGATTTTTTGAATACTAACTTACCCGACATGGCTACTTGTTGGGGATGAAAATAAGAACTGCAGTGGTTCAAGTATGTCTTTCCCAGCTTTGATTCTGTTCAGGACAGTAGCATCGCAGTCTTCACTCCCCATGCTGCGTTGGCAGACCAAGTACTCCAGCAGGTAATACACCACCCAGAGAGTCTATAGAGCTGAGAGTTTCGGCATTCTATGATTGACATTTGTGATTATGTGCTTGAAGTAGATTGGGTTCCTATTTGCCGAGTCGTGTGGTAATGCTTGACGATCTGGAGGGTCAACTTCGTTGACTCTTCCAATTTAAAGTCAGTTCTCTGATAGGTGTTACGTAACCTCTTGGTCGTTCCCCCCTTCAATTTCATTGAGCATCAGCCCACAGCGGCTCTGATATCGGAACTCTCCTCTTTCTTACTACTCGGTGCTTGTCATGTTTGACCCTCTCAACTCGACTGCTTCAATATTTGCAGAGGACAGCGACAACCCGCCTCCATGGCCCACAACACCGCACGCCCCCAATTCTCCCATACCCAACCTCAGGCGAGCTTCCCCGTCAGTCCCACAGACACCCGACAAGGGCCCGACGCCCGGTCTTTACGGCAAAGAACCTCAAATATACGGCCAGCCTGATGCAGGACTCATTTCTCCGCGAGAAACAGTTGGCTCCAACGGGACCAAGTTTGAGAAAACAGAACCGTACCTCAGAGTAAGGATTACTAGCTTAGATAGGAACAGGAGGGATATCCTGGTCAAGTTTGATGCACAGGTCAGTGTCGTGATTACTGCCATACTGCCTAAAGCTCAAGTAAGGTAAGACCAACCTTTCTAACTTCACAGGAAGCACGTACCGGAACGTATCGCGCTCGTATCTCGAGTTACAGCAGTTCTATGAGACAATCATTCACAGCAACCCACAAACTATCATCCCTGCCTTACCTCTTGCCCAAACTTCAGCCCCGACGGATGAAGAGGATGATCGACTGGTCAAAATCATGCTACAACGGTGGATCACCAGAGTCTGCGAAGATCCAATTCTCTTGTATGATGAAGACCTGCGTTCTTTCATCGAGAACGACTTCGGATATCAGCCGACACCCCGACCACGACGCAAGACCTCTTCGGGATTCGGAATAATGCGTCGAGGTGTGCCTGACGAAGACGAAGAGCTCCAGCGTGCTAGGTTCGAGCTCACAAAATTGGAAGGACAATTTTTCGATACCGCGAAAGCTGTTGATAGACTTGCTTTGGGTAGAAAATGTATTGAGAACCCAAATCACTCAGCCATGGTCATGTTGGGCTAACGGCTTTCATCCACAGCTCTGGCTGCAGCATACGTCGAAATGGGAGACAAGTTAATCAACGTTGCAACAACCGAGGCTCACCCTCCACTCGGCAATGCGTTTCGGAAAATTGGACGCGCTTGGCACAGTCTGACAGACCTTGGGCATGCACAAGCGATCAGCGAATGCGTTGTCATAGGAGACTCGTTGGGATACCAGGGCATGAACGCGCGGTCTGCAAAGGAGACACTGTTAATGAGGACGGGCGTTCTAGAAGAGTATCAGCAAGCGGTAAAGACTACCATATCTAAGCGCCGCCAGATCGAGCGTCTAAAGGCTAGCTCCAATATACGGCCCGACCGAGTAGACGAGGCCCTCGAAGACATGGAAGAGGTTCGTCACCGCCATGGTCATTTCAAATGTATAATGACCCTCTATTAATAGGCAAACAAGTACGAGCAAGTTTTAGCGAGGCGAGCCGAAGGCATATCTCAAAACCTTCACAAAGCACTAGAGACTCACAATCGTTATGCAAACGACGATATCACCACCGCGCTCATTGAGCATGCTCGGTCCTCCATCATGTACGAGCGACAACTTCTGCGTGAGCTTGAAGCTCTCCGTGTTGATGTCAGCAATGCTGCCAAAAAGGTGGTCCCGGCCGCCAACGGCGCACCCAAGCCGACCAATATCCCCAAACTCGAGGACTTTAATGAACGCCCTCATCTCTCTCGTCCAACTCCTCAGACCAATGGTGTCCAACGACCATCCAACCCCCCTCACACTGCCCTTCCAGGCCCGACATCCCATCGCCCGCCTCTGCACTCCTTCCCTTCACAGGGACCTCCATCTCAAGGTGGTCCCTCTCAAGGGCCACAAACTCCAGCACAATCTGCTTATCAGAATCAAGACGTGCTTTCGCCGTCGTCAACTCAAACTCTCTCTTCACAACGAGCACCTTTCTCTCCCCCGACCAGCCACTCTTCGTTTAGACCTGGTATGCCGCCCCAAAGCCCCGGCGCAGGCCCCTCATCCCCCGCACCTTCATTCGCAAAACCTTTGCACAACAACGAGCCTCCTCTAGGCGGTCGTTTCGTCGATGGAACGAAGTCTATGTTCATCCAGCCCTCTCAACCGATTCATTCTACTCCCCCAACATCGACCTCCGATGGTCGCCCGCATGCTGGTGACCCTCTGAACACAGACCCACTCCTGCGACCAGCTTCAGCATCACCTCTTCATGGTCCCACCTCCCGACCTATGAATGGCCAAGATTCTTACAACGGTTCAGACCCCCTTGCTCATCTCAAGCCTCACCAAATGTCTGCTTCCGTTCGTGTTCAGCCAACCAGACCGAGACTGGACGCGAGGGAAGCAGCGAGTAAACTCGCAAACATGTTTTAGAGCTCCGCTTCTTGAGGACATTTTCCTATGGCAATTGCGCCTTCGGAGGAAATTGCATAATTCAACTTTCATTACCGCAACGGGCATACCCTAGTACCGACTTCGTACTTAATTGGACCCCTTCACCTATGACCCTATGACATACATTTAGCCTTGAACTATAAACGAAGTGGCCGCCTTCCTCCGTCTCGCATCAATCAAATGGAATTTCTCTTGTCGACCATGGACGAACTCCCATTTGCCTGTTTTTGCTACCCAGTGAGCATCTTCCTCTTGTCGGAATCTAAGTGTCTGGTTCATCTCCGGAATAAATTGATATGCATGCAACTCGATGCTGTAATAAGTGTTCGGAAGGATTGGCAGTTCTCCTAGGACCGGTACTTCTGCAGGAAGGTTGACGAAGCCTGCGGAAAGATATTGATTGTCGCATCAGCCTATCAGGATTCTGAATGTAAGGTGAACGTACCAATAACTGCACCAGCATCATGGCCCCAATCACCTATCGGATGAGAATAGAAATGCCCATCGACGCCTTCAGACTTGATCTGTTCCATACACGTGCGGAGAACTTCATTCCCAGTCAATCCAGCGCGCATATTTTCCAGTAACACGTCCTGCATCCGGTTGCTCTTCCTCAAGCCCTCTTTCAGGCTGTCTGGAGCATCGATTTCTGTATTCAGTCCCTCCGTTCGGAGGACATATGCCATGTGTTGGGTGTCTGTATTCAGACCCATGGCCGTGATCCCAAAGTCGATGTGTAGGAGATCTCCTTCGTGAATGATGCTTTGTGTCCCATGCCAACCTGGTGTGGTGGGGTCTTCAACGATCACGGAAATGCTAGGCTGGTTCCAAGTCGTCACGTTGAGTGTTTGCATTTTCTCGCGGAACCACCACTCCAAGTCCTACACGAAGACATGAGTAAATCCAGATACTCATTTGACGAAGTAGGTCACCTCTGTGGTTGTCTTGCCAGGTTCGACGATTTCATGGGAAAATCCCTCCTCGATTAACGCCCAGGTGATATCCTGCATCTTGCGGTAATATGGCAGCTGCCCCTCCACTCTCGTCGCAACGTATTCTACCCCGAGCATGGGTTCGTTCACACACCGCTTCATCCATTTCTCACCAAGCTGCTCCTCAAGGACCGCCAACTCTCCTACATGAAGGCCTGCTGCGAACGCGATATCTTGGTCAACGTTAAGAGCGATTCGCTGAGGGTCATACAACTCCAAAGTGTTCCGTAGTTCGGGCCAAACGTTGCCAGTATTATCGATCCATTTCATGGGATTGGGCTGGCCTTTGAGCGAGGATGTATTGGTGTGGAATAAGATCACGGTTCTGCGATGCACGTCGAAATCTGTGGCGTTTTTGATAGACCACCAGATAGGGTCTTCGGCATGCTCTCTTTGACTCATCTAAATGATGTAGATGTTATTCGGCTACTACGAAACAAGGGCTCGTTGATTGCAGCAACCCACCAACCAGGCATCGAGATTGTACTTCCTCAGAAGCAACGGGATTCTGGAGACTCGTTCCTCTCTCCAAGAGCCCTGGATACGCGCAGCCTCTCGGAGAGAGGGGAGCTTCTGGTATTCCGCGGCTGCTTTTGCCACAAAACTGAGCCATATGGCGGGGGTAAGATTAACCATTGTAGTTCAAGTAAGGAACTAGTTCTACCCTATGCGTCTCACGAGTATCACACGGCTCGTAAGCACATGCCACAAATTCACAGGAGCCAAACTCGATTGCATTTATTATGGTAGTGACGAGATCATCTTGGCTGTCCTGGGTTAAAAGATCCCCCACGCTGTTGGGAAACCAACAGAATTGATGAGTGCATTCACGGATGAAACTGCTGGGCCGACCAGGATTGTACTACATAGATAAAATGGATATTGCGGGGACAGACCCAAACCCCCTGCCCCGGACATTTCTGTTCCTGTCTAGGAAACCTGTCTAGCCCCCTGGAATGCTGGCAGTAGCAGGGAAACATTGCCTGCAAGTTGAGAATATCGCCAATGGAAGGATTCGATTGTATTCCACGAGAATAGGATGTGAGGGGATACTCACATTTCGCCACAACATATCTGACACCACGACGGAACTTCAATGCGCACATTCTTTCTCATCATTAATACTCAAAGGATTCATGAGACCTTATGTAGAGGACAAAAATGGTGGAACTCACAGGAATTTCTGAAGTTGTTGCGTGGAGTCACGATAATGATTAAAAGACTTCGAACATACCTATGTATACCACAGCACCAGAATCGCCTTGGTAAATGTATGATGTGACTAGCCAGAACTCCGTGAGCTCGTCGTTGATCGGCGACATCGTGCCTTCACCCTCCAACCAGCAGTGGTAGGTGACTTTGGTGCGGGTGCCAAGCTCCTGGGACATAATCCATCCACCCAATGACAGACCTGTAAATTATATGCTTAAAGTCCTACATGTTAAGATTATTACGCTGAACTGAGGATTATATACTTAATAGTTCTACATCCATCCTTCGCCTGACCTCGGAACTCCGCACATACTCGCTCAACTCAAAACCGCAGGCTATATAGTCGATCATACGCATATAGCACCTGTAATGAGAAGCGGACTGGTAGGCATCACGGCTTCTAATTAGAGGTCACTTCTAATCAGAGGCCTTGTACACATACCGCTCGGACAATTTATGCCTTTTACGGTAATTGAACCCAAGAGTATGCATAGCGCTATCCCTCTACCAGAGGAGGTGTATGCAATAGAAGCCACTGTCACAGGTGCAAGAGCTACTACTCGAACATGTGACTAAGTATACCGTACCTCCCAGTGCCAACCCCCATCGCTATTTATCATGTCTGCAGAAACTACCCCACTGGTCAATCCTTCCAACACTCCTAAGGCCTATACCATTGCCCGCTTCTAGTAAGTTATATGGGCAAGCCTATTATGGGAGCCCAGAGCTATTTCCGTGAATCAATGATAAAATGGTAAATGACCACGTTGAAAGAACCCACGAAGACCCCAAATTTGATCTTTGATGGCTATGTTTATTAGTTTTCTCTTCATTTCGGCAGGTGGTACGTTTTGTGTATACCGGGAAAGAATTACGGCAATTATTCCTGCAACATGTGGTGCGGCCTGCGATCAAAAGCCACATCAACAATATACACCACTCATAAATGGAAGGAAACATACAAACGAAGTGCCACTACCCATGGATGAATCCTGAATAATTTTGGATGTTTGTCAGCGTCATCATCTCCGAGCTTGAATGATAAGAAGCCTTACAAACATATGGTCAGATATTGCACCATAAACATGGTCTCCAGGAGCGTATAGGTCAACGCTCGGCCCATAGTTCGACCCAAAGTTTGGAAGTTCATTGTGTATCCACATCCAATCATAATAACCTGTGGCTCCGACAGTTATAATCTCAGGGATACGAGATGGAGATCTTCGACCAGCATCCATATGTTGATTTCCTGCTGCAACCTAGCCTCGGGTTACTCAGGTCCCATGAATACTATGCTCATACTCACAACCACATGTATACCTTCCCGATAAAGCTAATGGAAGATGCTCCATTGAAACTTTTTGCAGATAATCGAAAAAAAAATCTTTTCGCACCTTCAAGAAGGCTTCGTCAACTCTGGGATCGATCGGGAACCCTAGACTGACTGAAACAACAGTCTTTCCAGAATCTGGATTCCGTCTAAACTCTTCAAGTACGTATTCAAGGGCATCCATCCTAATAGGGAATATCAGAATTTGCACGGAGTGGCACAGAAATGGGCCCAGCCTACAGATCGACTATTCTACACCACCTAAACATGGCGTGTCAAAAAAGTCATCCGATTAAGAGTGGCACAGCAAAAGTTCACACCCATGTGTATCATCCAAGACCTTGATACCAATGAGGTTGGCTTTCTTTGCCACTCCGTACGTCGTACCCCCCGCAATTGAGCTGGAATGGATAGTTGGGGATTGACAACATAAGTGACATGAATAAATCTCACGCAGCAAAAGTTCCATGCGCTCTGGGATCAGCTTCTGGGTCACCAGATGTAAATGCCTTGCCGATTCTTGCACGGCCCTCAAACTGAATCTAAGTATACATAGATGAGCCTTGTCCAGAATGAAATCTAAGGTTCTTACATGATCCACGTATATACCTATTAAATTGTGAAGGTTAGTTGAAGGTGAACAAAATTATACTGCTCATGACGTCGCACCAGTGTCTGAATGAAACTGATAAGAGCAAAGCACGATCATCCCGTGAACATGATAGCAAAGCGTACCAAGGATATAGATATCCACACCTGCGCCACCATTGGCATCATAAGGGAATTCAAACTTTGGGGAACTGATAGAGTCAATTAAAGCAGCAGCATCGATTGGTGCAATATACATGGTATATTGAGTGGTCAACTTACAGGACGGCTTGACCAGTGGGGGTAATGGCAGAATTTCTGTCAGACGTCAGACGGGCAAGATTCCAATTTGCATCTTTCCTGGCAAAGAAAAAGAATCGTCAACACTTGATTTCAAATTGGACGAGCGTTTTTGGAACGAAACTCAAGTTCCATTGGAGCTTGCTCTTCTCCATATCCATCTTCGGTAATCTCTTGAACATTTGGGTCATGGCAGAGTGCATAAAGCTGATGTGGCTGGAATTTCCCTGATTGTTAATATCAGCAATGCCCACGACATTTGTCTGAACCAAGTCACCTGCAAATGTGTTGATGAAATCCCACCTGTAATCCACCTTGAGTTCACGTGCTGTTGGAACTCGGAGGAATTGGTTGATTGTGACATGGTTCTTGAGTTTGACGAGAAGAACGTCAGAGGCCTTTTTCCCATTGAACCTGGTCACCTGAATAACGGATAAGGCTGGTAAAGGGATAATAAACAATACGAGATGAAGGCTGGCAAGGAACAGTGTGAAGAAGTGCATTGTCACTGTGGATTAGTACAGCTCGGCTGACGAGACAAGGGTGGAGGGAATCGGTGGTGGCCTGCTTGTGGAAAGATAGCAATAGCAACTATTCGGAGAGTTCATGCCCTTTATACCAAAGGGTTTGATCCTGGAGTAACTCCTAAAGGATACCCTCTCAGGGAACACGGGCTTCTTCGGGCGCCCACTGTTCACAACCAGCATGGATGATGTTACCGGAGAAGACGAGGAAGACGTGGCGGGAAAAAAAACACACTATATTTTGGCACAATTTTAAGTGTTGCACCTATCGGATGAACGTTCCACAACCTCTTGATGTATTATGGTTCGAGAGAGGCTGGACTAAGAGGTTGGGAAACTAGTTAGTCAAACAATATCAATAGAACAACAAAGGGATCTACAGTTTGGATCCACACCATGCCTCCACATGTTCTTCTAGCATCCGCTCATTTGTTCCCGGGACTGACGCAGTGCTTGATTGAAGGCGGCCATGCTGTGTGAGCGCTCAACGGGTGCGAAAGTTACCGTGCAGGAACTTGGGAGCAGAGCTGTTAAAAACATTATCATGTTCTCCAGATCCTGAGCTTCTTGTTCTTGAAATGATTGGCCAAGGTCAAGGTGTTGCAGAGCGAGAAATGGCATGTCCTGATTTGACCATGTCATGCTCAATGCAGAAATGTCGACAAAAACACCGAGCAAAATGAGCTTTCTGCAGTGGCGAGAAAAGGTGATGAGGTGATTGATTGTTATCGCCTTAAGCGGGAACGAGTACCAGGTCACATAGGTGCCAAGATCAAGTAACTCAATTTCAGGAAGAGAGGAAGCCAGCTCCTCGACTTCTGAATAAGTGAATGCCAGGGGTTGCAAGCCTCGACCTTCAATTCTCTGATCCTCGGCGACACGAGGGCTTTCAGAAGTGGGAACGGTAATCCATCCTCTTTCATAGTTCTCCGTACTACGAGGTTTGTCACCTGAGTATATCTTATAACTATGGTCGAAAAGTCATTGGCCGATTGCATGGGGTTGTGAGTGCAGTCCCTGCATTCGACTGCCAGCGATTTAATACGCAGAGGGAAATGTACCTCTTTAAATATGCTAGAGAGGTTGAGATGCTTATCCCGCAAGGGTCAAAGTGGTAAGGCGTGAAAAACTTCCCTCGGCAAAAGCGCATTGGGAGGGGTGTTCCCCGTGGCATGGACCTCCTGTCCATGACCACCGGTTTGATTTCTCTGAGGGATGCCATTTTAGCCAATACCTTCAGGAGAGCAGGCGTCACCGCTTGATATGTGAGGGACACAATCTCCATAGCCCGGAGATTGCAAACGGCATTCGCAATCAGAAGCTGCCATTTCGGAGCTACTCCACATCCAATCTCGAGATGGACAAGGCCAACAGAGCTTTTGATTGGGGCCAACATCGTCACGGGAGCGTCTTTGGAAAGTGAGGAGTCAAAACTTAAGCATTTGACGCGTGAGTTGCAGAAGAGATATTAAAGAGGATCTCTGATGGATGTGCCTGCTTTCGCATCGTAGAGAGTGTAGATTCGGAAATAACTCCGCAGCAGACCGTGTTGTTATGAACTGGCTATGCTTTCACTGGGATTGCTTAAATGGAATGTGTTATTTGAAACGGATATCTGTCGCACAAGGCTCGACAGTTGCAGAAACCGGTTCCAGATTGGTTGAGAAGAAATGGAGGAATAAATTAATTTACCAATAGTAACTACGACATCAAGAAAGTCCTCACAATTGGTTAAAAAGCCCTCGGAGAGCTCTATCGGAGTCAAGGGCTCCCCACAAAATTGGGCTTCCAACCACAGCCCAGAATGAAGAAACCTGCATGCAGGTGGCGATGGAACCTTTTAACAGGTATGAAAATTTCTGGGAGAGAAGCTCAGGAGTGGAGAGGACCGATGCTGAGCTCATTTCAACGAAGCCAGTTGATGAGTCAGGCGATATATACTAGTACTTATAAAAATTCTCGATGATAGAAAAGATTTGAACATCTGGGCATCACATTAAACAACTTGGAAAAACTTCGCGTGTCTGTACTTACTATGTACCCACCTTCTTTGTTGATTAAATGTTCTGATTACATGTTCTTTTTTGCCCTCAGCGGCTCACTATAAGGGCTGAACTAGTGCTGACTGTTCAGGCCATCAGATGCACAGCTGTCAGCTGATTTTTCTGCGAATTAGCTACATCAATGTAGGTCCTTGACCATGACTGGACGTGTCTCCACATCGAACCCCCACTCCTGTTCTTCTCGACCTCTTTGGCCGGCTCCTAACGTTTAACACCCTTAATACAAGGGCTGACTGTTCAGGCCGTCAGATGCACAGTTTTCTGCGAATTACCTAGATCAATGTAGGTCCTTGACCATGATTAGCCATGTCTCCACGTTGAACCCTCACTCCTGTTCTTCTCGATCTCTTTGGCCCGGCTCCCAGCGTTTAACACCCTCACTAGTACAAGCCCTGGTCATGTGTCACTTCTTCTTTTCAACCCTATTCGTCATGGCGCAAGGAATGGTATTTCTTGCTATTCTGTTGGACTTTTACATTTTCCTGTCTCTTTTGCTCTTCTCATCGAGCATGGCCCTGCCCCCATCATGAGGTACGTCTTCTGAATCATCATATACAAATAATACATGGCTCTCAAAGTGAATATAACCAGGATTCGATCTACTCCTCAAGTGACGATAAAATATCACTGTCGTTTGTGAGTAGGCTATTTTCGTATCGACAGATCTCGTAAAATAAATCTCCCCGTAGGATAGGCAGACACGCCAATGATGTATATATGTGGAGTATGTTGACGGACAGATTGAGCGGTTGGGAAAATACACCACACAATCCCATCTTCAGTTTCCATTACCGACCAGCAAGGAACATTATCGGGCAGGGAGATCAAACCTTCGAACCTCGCAAAATATATTCATATCAGAAACAGGTCATGTTAAGCTCTTCAGGGAATCGTTCGTGCTATAAACTCAATTGTGCATTCGCTTTCATTGGTCGACAATAACCGATAGATCTTAAATGGTACCGTGTGTTAATAGGCGGCGGCAAATTGCAATAAGAAGGCAGTGGCTGCCACGAAAGTTATAGTCAAAGTCCTAAACGCATATGCTGCACTACCCGAGCATCCTACTACTCCACAGTTGAATGCATACCATCAGAGCGCCTTCAAATCTTTCAAGATGACTATGGACCCGCATGGAAAGGATCTGAATGATGAACACATCGAGAAGGCTGGGGAGTTTCTTGAAGGACATAGAACGGTTTGCATCCACCTCGAAATACATTTGTTCCTCTCTGGATCGTGAATAAAGGAATGCTTTCCTATCAGTTTTCCGGCACCCGCAACTCCTCTCACTCATGTTCGGGCATGTTCCTTGCTAAGGTGGAGGATCTGATGAGCTAAACCCTATACCAGCTAGGCTGTATACTCTCATAGGTGCATAAACCGTAGAAGGGCTGTGGCATGGACGCGTCATAGAAGCTCGGCCCGCGTGACCGGTAACTGGGGTCGCGTTTGATGATCGCGCGTGAAATTGCCCCCTACTCTCAGTTTACCATGTCTGAAGGAAAGGCTCCCAGTCACAACTCAGAGACGTCGTCCCCGGGTGCGCCTACCACAGAGACCGTTGCTTCTGCGCCCGACCGTTCAGACTTGCTCTCTCGTGCTCGTGGGTTTCTACAATCCCCCCAAATAATAAACCAAGATATTGTGGCGAAAAGGCAGTTCCTCGTTAAAAAGGGCTTGAACGAGGCAGAGATTGATTTCCTTCTGCGGGAACTGGTGAGCGCTACTCTTACGTCCTTTGACAGTCGCCTGAACATCACCCGAAGCCTTTACAGCGACCCACCATCCCTCCCAGAGCATATCCGCAACCTCCGCCATCCCATCTCCCCACTCTCATACTCGGTATCACCCGCGTCATCTCATGGATTACCGGAGGCTCCGCTGCTATCATCTTCCTTTACTACGTATGTTCGAATCAACTTCTGTGCATGTACACCTCTCACCCTCTTCGTGAGACAGCGTTTCCTTCTTCCACACATCACACAGACGGCCCTAGCTCGACAGTCTCTCAAAACACATCAATTTCACTTACTAGGCCGACTTAACGAATCGCTCGAGTCGCTGAAGCAATCACAGAAAGAAGCTCATTCTGTTCTTCCCTCACCCGGCCCATCTCGAGAAGCTACCAATTTCCAGGCCTGCTATTCCATTCCCGACGTCCTCAAAATTGTCGGAGACAATTTCGACAGTATCCCGCCAGTCACTCTGCTCCGATGCGCTTTAGAAGGCTTTGGCAAAGGAAAAGAAGGTGACGCGTCGCAGCCGTCGACCGAAGATCTCTTCCGTCATATGGAGGGTCATATACCATGGTTGGTGTCTGAGGAGGGCCGAAAATATGAGGTGTGGATGTTTTCTTTTGATCACACCTCCAACCTTAACGAGATGATGTATTTCTCAGCAAACCCTCTGGGACACACTTTCCGCATGCCCTCTGTTTTCCGGCACATCGCCAGCAACTAATGATGCAGAAGAACATAAGCCTAGACGGTGGACATATACCACCCCCGCGCCAGTGGAACCTTCCCCAATCGTGGAGTCGATGAAACGACTTACCACAATACTACCAAAGAATTCTGAGCTCAGACACAACTCACTGCAACATACCCTACAGGCGTTATCAGACTTCACAGGATACATAAGTACCCAAATGTACATGCCATACCAAGCGCCTTCGAGTGCTGCCGGGTTTTTGAACAATGGAAGCTCAGGTGGCCCTGCAGAGGAAGAGTTCAAGCGGGAAGTCAGGGCTTTGAAAGGGCTCGTGTTAAATCGGTGAATAAACTTGGCCACGTCTATCACAATACCTCCTGACTTCCTTCCAGCCGATCATTTATGACCCCGTCTCCTCGCCCCAACTTGTCCACCCCATAATATATTTATATTTTCAATGCACATTGGAGGCCATCATTCGCTGTGCTGAGATTCCAATGCTCCCACCGGTAGTGTACTGTAAATATAATATACTTGACATTTCTCAGTTGCTTTCACACGATGAAATTCATCTTGAACGCTCGCCTCTTGCGTAACCCATACCTGAATTTACCGTAGTTGTGTACACTACAAATCAGAAAAAGATCAAGTGGTCTATGACGTATATAACACGATGCCTCGAATTGAAAAATCAACAACTTTTATTTGTATTTGATCTTCGCCGATTCTGAGTAATCTCATGAGAGAAATTATCTATATCCAGGCTGGCAAACTATCCAACTACACTGGAACACACTTCTGGAACACTCAGGAAAATTATCTCGCCGAAGATTCTGGGGACTCGATCTATGACTTCGACATATCTTTTCGAGAAGGGCTGAGCTTAACTGTACGTACCGGTTGCAGTGATTGTATACAGGCCTGAAAATTGACAATATAGCACCTCTAGGGACGTTCCACCTATTGCCCAAGGCTCTTGGTCATTGATCATAAGAGTGGGTAATGTTCGTAATTTATTCTTAAAGAACCTACCACCGATACAACGACAGGCAACTTTGGAACTCTTGCGGAAACCAACGCCCTCATTGGCACGAATGAAGAAGAAAACTTATATGAGAATTCTCCGGTGACATGGTGCGGTACTTCTGATCGTTTCCTTTACGGCGCCTCACCAAATTCTTTTTCTGCCAGGAATGGATCCGTCTCAGAGTTCAAACAGGACCCGATTCCCAGGAGTGCCTACCACGAGAGCCTAGAAAAATTAGATGAAAGTGGTGAAAGTGATGACGCCCAAGGCGAAGAACCCGCAAAGGAAGATGTCAGATACTGGTCTGACTTCAATCGCGTCTATTACATACCCCGAACGGTTCAGAAAATACCCGATATTGCCGAATGGGAGACTGCAGAGGGAAACTGGGACTATAGCCAGACAGCTTTCGCCCAGTATAACGAGGTGAGGTCGTGCCTTCTTTCCATTGCAAGGACCTTGTCTCAAGCTCGACAGGATAACGCGTTGATGGAGGGATCTCTACGAGTTTTTCTCGAGGAATCCGATTCTCCTCAGGTCGGTGCCATGTTTTGAAATGCCTTCTCACAGGTCTGATGCATTCTGTCGTTACTAGGGGCTTCAAATCATGAACGACACATCGACTTTTGGAGGATTTACCCATTCTTTTCTGACGTCTTTCCGTGATGAGTACACGAAGCTTCCCTGCCTCGTCGTGCCATTACTCTCCGATGGCTTATCGGAGCATTTACACCTTGAAAATGTACGTCCTTTCCTCTCTTGAACTAACCTAGTACGTGAAATTGACGTCTGTTAGCTGGCAGGTATCAGAAATGTCATAAATGACGCGCTCTACCTACGCAGTCTCAATGAAATCGTGTCGATGAGTATTCCCATACAGCCCAGTAGCTTGTGGCCATTGAGATCGTGGGATCAGTGGCTTTCAGCCAAGGTAGATTGTGCCACCCATGATTTCCATCTCGACTCACGTCTCCCCGTTTTAGCCAGGCAACACCTATCATGACTCTGCGATCCTCTCAGCCATGCTTGAGACAGCAACTATTCCGCTTCGGTGTGTATCAACGCTATACCTCCTTGCCTTTTTTCAAACTTCCAAATAGATTAAGAACTGGCGGACTTTCTCTCCTATCACTGTCTGGGAGGTTGAATTGGCGTGGAAATACTCCGTTCTGCCAGCTCGGTGGAATCTTTCCTTTCAGATCCACGCCGGATTTCGATACACGGATGGCCTACCTGTCTGCTTCCCCGGACGATAAGGCAAGAATTCCCACTAACATATCATGGCCCCTGTCTGACACAACCTAGGCCTCAAAGCATTCCCACTATACACGGGTTGATGTCACCCGAGGCTTTAACCCCTCGAGTATATCTGCGTATGAGAGCTGGTCATCACGTCAATTTTTAGAAGATGCCTTCGTTTCCAGGTAAGCTCTATTAAATCTGCCGACTCTGTTGTGGTACCTTTGCTCATCGCGATGTTTGTGGTGCAGTATTCATACTGCACCATACCCAATACCGACTTCATACCCAGCATTTTTCAAAGAGGTGGAAATGACTTCGTCTTCTCGAAAAGGGCTTGTTGCAGAGCCCGAGAACTGCTTCATGTTTGCTTCCCTTTCCACTGGGTCTCAAACCGCGCTCTTGTTCTCCTCTCACGCCTTGGCGATTGAGACATACCTCCGAAGGAAGCCCTCTGTGGAGGCGCTTGGCTATAATGGCGACGACCTTCGAGAGCTTGTCGATGATCTGTGGAATTTGCATGATGATCATGGGGAAGGAGACAACACTGATCGTGAAGATACTGAGGCAGGTGAAGATTATTGACAAAACCCCCCACTGAACCAGAGACCTTGGGAGTGGTGTGGATGTATCCCCACTGGCGGGCTATGGGGCACGATCTGATGTCGAGCGGCTCGTCTTAAAAAGTAGTATACCTATTTCAAGCCATTGTCTCTTTGAGATCATGGCGGGCTACGGTGGATGAGGTAGATGACGGCCCTTTCACATACTGAGCGCGCGTTGCACTCCATAAATTCCAGGCTGAACGCAGAATCAAAGTGACGTGTCTTGCACCCCAATCCTTGTATGTATTTCTGGACCTCAGCCTACTCAACTTCAAGTCCCTTTCTGCAAGGGCCTCCTGATGAAGAGAATTATCTCCAAAGCAGGCTCATCAGATATCCTATCTCTCTCTGTTTTTTTTTTTTTTTTTTTTTTTTAAAATCAGAGTCAAGAGTCAGCGTGCCCAGGCGTGGAGCGCCTATGTCGCATGGATCATACAGAGGGTAGTAGTGTAGTTAATATACTATATGGGCAGAGCGACGCTACATCCCCCCGTGTATGCGGAGAATGAATGAGCCAGGGTTTCCGATGCTGTTTTAGGACCCTCCCATCTAATATCCCTAATATTGGCTGTGGTGAGAATCTTGCGGGGGTGGAGGCTACGAAAGCCTGCGGGGCAGGTGTGGTGAGGTATCGAGCGTGCTCGATGTAGTACCCCGCCAACGCTAAAGGGGTGGTGGGAGGGAAAGGGAATCGAGAGCCGATGTGAGTTGAATTAAAATAAGTGGTTGGTATTATAGTTTGAGGGCAGTGCGTTAGGGCGTTAGAGGTCAGGTAGGCGGGCGAGGCGGCGGGCGGACTTGCTGTTCAGGGTGAATCGGTTCGTGGCGCGGATGAATCTGAAGAGGGGGTGACTTATCTCTTTGTGGTGCCTATTGGGCACCTATCTCTACTTCAAGCTTCAAAGTTAACCCTCATGCATCTGAGTGTGCCATCCTCAATCGGGCATAGTGATTTAACGTGGAAAAGATGGCACGTACAAGTTTTGCTTTCAATCACAAGTTCAAGTACAACTTTATTTGCCTCAGATTTTTGATCTGTCCATCGAAACACTTGTCGCATTTCGAGTTTTTTCAACCTAGTAAACCGCTACCCCGCAGTTCTTGCCCTTTCAAAGTTTTATGCGCCGTTTCACGGCTCACGGCTCTCGCGTCCGTGGTAAGGCGGGGAACATGGCCAGAACGTTGGGAAGGCGATCTTGATATACACTGTAACAAGAGTATGAAACACTCTCTCCGAAGCTATAGTTATTTGGCAGGAAGGTTCCTGCCATTACATGGTCCTACTGGTCCTACGAGAACCCAGGTTCCCACTCGTTTTTTATTGACTCCTCTCCGAGTAACTCCTTCACCACCATCGGAGTCCCTGGAGTGGTTTTGTAGTTCAGAGATGAAGGCAGAGCGTGTGCATGTGCACCAGCTTTATGGCGGCTCATCGTGTCGTCCTGGCCCGAGGGACGACTCGATAACCGAAGCACTATTGGCAACGTGATGTGGCTCGTCTCAAGCCATGCGAGGTACTCATTCGCACACGCGTCAATGCATAAATTGTCACCTTGCGCTGCTGTAGACGCGTATGATGAGACAGTTCAACCTGTGCAGTATACGTAGAATGTTGGTATGAATGGATGAGTTAGGAGATACTAGGGCCTTCAGGAACGAAACACTGGAATGATTGGGGACCTGAAAATTTGCCCCTAACTCAAAATTGTACATTACTATCTACACGCTATAATATGAAAATTTTGCCAAGGGCTGTAAGTGATTATCTGAAAGGCTGTCCACGGCCGCGTCGGAGTGTGAGAAATGCTTGACGCGATCGAGACGATATCCGGATGGGGAAACTCGCGTTATTACGTCACGCCTAGATTGGGCACCTGCATGAAAAGGAACAACTGGTTATGGGAACTCTCCTTGATTCCACTCCACCACCACCCCCCCTTCATCTCCATGCCCACCCCTCCTATCGACCCCAAGAAAGTTACCGAACTAGACGGCTACCTCGAGCCAAACGTTCCCAATATCGTCAAACGTTACAATGCCTTCAGGAAATGGAAGGACACGATCGAGGAACATGAAGGCGGCTACGACAAATTCTCGAAGGGATATCTTAGGTTTGGTTTCAATGCCACCAAGAGTGGCGAAGTCGTTTACAGGGAATGGGCTCCCAATGCCAAAGAGGCTTGCTTGATCGGTGATTTCAGTAAGCCGTATCAACATTGTTACGGCGATAAGAAAAATTCAACTTGGCGCGACAGACGAATGGAATAGGACTTCGCATCCCATGAAAAAGGACGAATTTGGCGTCTGGGAGATCGCCATTCCGCCTATCTCTCCTGGCGTTTGCGCCATTCCACATGATTCCAAGATCAAGGTAAGCAAAAATGCTAGTTGGTGTGTTCGTATCGGCCACCAACATTACCCTAGATTTCTATGATTATTATGTCTGGTAAGCGCATTGAGCGCCTTCCTGCTTGGATCAGACGCGTCACGCAAGACTTGAGCGTCTCCCCCGTCTATGATGCTCGCTTTTGGAACCCACCGCAGTCGGAGACGTACAGGTTCAAAAATCCTCGACCACCCAAGCCTACTAATGTCAGAATTTACGAGGCTCATGTTGGCATATCGACCGCAGAAGGCAGAGTTGGCACCTACAAGGAGTTCACCCGCGACATTCTTCCTCGCATCAAGGACCTTGGCTACAATGTTATTCAGCTTATGGCGATCATGGAACATGCATATTATGCGTGTGAGTAGCCAACCATGTTATCGAGCTACAGTCTTGCTCAGCATTTGACCCCCAAAACAGCGTTCGGATACCAGGTGACGAACTTCTTCGCTGCAAGCTCTCGTTATGGAAGCCCCGAAGACCTCAAAGAGCTTGTTGATACGGCACATGGGATGGGATTAACTGTTCTGTTGGATATGGTCCACTCCCACGCCTGTAAGAATGTTCTCGATGGTCTGAACGAGTTCGATGGAACAGATCACTTGTACTTCCATGGAGGAAGCAAAGGCCGTCATGAGCTCTGGGACAGCCGTCTTTTTAACTACAACCAGCATGAAGTGCTCAGGTTTTTGTTGAGTAACCTAAGGTTCTACATGGAGGTGTTTCAGTTCGATGGCTTCCGGTTCGACGGTGTCACGAGCATGATGTACAAGCACCACGGCATTGGAACAGGATTCTCTGGAGGCTATCATGAATACTTCGGTGAAGCTGCCGATATCGAAGCCATTGTATACCTCATGTTGGTGGGTTGTTATGCCAATTCCTATGACCTTTTCTTTTCTTTAACTCTTCTGCTCAAGGCTAACGACGCAATCCACAAACTTTATCCCAGTGCAATCACGATCGCAGAAGATGTGTCTGGGATGCCCCTCCTTGGTGCCCCCGTTGAGAAGGGCGGTGTAGGATTTGATTATAGGTTGTCTATGGCCATTCCGGATATGTGGATCAAGCTCCTCAAACACAAATCGGACGACGAATGGGACCTTGGGAACATCGTTCACACTCTTACAAACCGACGCTATGGAGAGAAGAGCATAGCTTACTGCGAGAGCCATGATCAAGCTTTGGTTGGCGACAAGACATTGGCTTTCTGGCTCATGGATAAAGAGATGTGTCCGTCTTTTCTGATTCGACCCTGGCTTTCTTTGATGGAACTCTGGCAGACACCAATATGTCTGACTTGACAAAGATGACAGATATTATCGCTCGAGGATTGGCCCTCCACAAAATGATTCGGTACGCGCGCCAGTAACCAATCGCTTTCTGTGTTGATAAAATTTGACTTCGGGCCAGTCTTTTGACACAGTCTTTAGGTGGCGAAGGCTATCTGAACTTCGAGGGGAATGAGTTTGGTCATCCTGAGGCATGTCATTCACTAGTCATTCGTGTGATCCAATGATCCAATCTAACATTCCCTAAAGTGGCTCGACTTCCCTCGGGAAGGAAACAACAACTCGTTCCATTACGCTCGACGTCAGTGGAACGTTGTCGACGACCCTCTCCTTCGCTACAAATACCTAAATAACTTCGACAAAGCGATGCAACATCTGGCGGATAAGTTTGGGTATCTCGAGGCACCTCAAGTAATGGCCCCTGGATCAAACAAGATGGGTTTTTCGCATGCTGACTCTCCTGCTTCTACACAGGCCTATGTTTCTCTAAAGAACGAGACCGACAAGGTCATCGTTTACGAACGCGGAGGACTCCTGTTCATTTTCAACTTCAACTCGAGCAAAAGCTTCACTGATTATCGGGTCGGCGTCGATGAAGCCGGCGAATATTACATCGTGCTGAGCAGTGACAAAGAGGATTTTGGAGGATTTTCGAACATCAATCCTGACAGCAAGTTCTTTACTACACCAATGGAATGGAATGGGAGGAAGAATTGGTTGCAGGTGCGTAAATTTATTATCCATTTGCTACCAGGAGGGCTCATCATTGCGAGATAGGTTTATATCCCCGCAAGGTCCTGCATGGTTCTCGCAAAATGAGTTTCGTCTGTTATACCTGTCATAACATTAGTTGTGTAGTTCTTTAAATAGTTTGTGGATATGGACATTGTTTTTAGAATGTAATACAAAAAACGCTTCAAGTTTTCAATGGAATCGCACAAAGTATAATTATCCGATGAAAACAGGACGACAGGGAAGGTACTGTCAGTGGCTTTGAAAGGTCGGCATCGGAAGTCAATGACAAAATCCATCGACATATCGACCAAATACAAGCAAGAAACGCTGCGCCACCATTACTTTCGTTGTGTCCTTTTGCCCCTTCTTTCACTCGAATATTTGTTGCGCAGGGGATAGATGGACAGATCCTTACTAAAGCTACTCTCTGTAAAGCAAGGCAGCATCTGCTGGCCAACACTGTGCATGGTCAAACTGGGGAGAAATCTAGATCTGGGCAAAGCCCACGCGGCGCAACTGACATCCGGTGCTAAGATACAACTCGTGGCTACAACAGACCAGTGGGAGGTTCCGGTTTCGGCAACGATCATGACAACGCGATTCGTGAATATGTGGCGATGCGTCGAACAAAAAGGAAGATAGGCAAGTTGCCTAAGGCTAACGAGTCGGAAATGGCTTCGAACAAGACATGTGAACCCAAACCGTAGATCGCACTAGATGGTTAGAACTAGTTGGTGCCAGCTGGTTTCCCGGGTAGGATTCCCTCGTACCCTATCCACCCTCCCCACGGCAGAAGAACGTCATACACACATATATACGCTGGTATTGATTGAAGGAGTAGGTCCCTTTTGCTCACCTACATACAATGCAGCTAGGTCGATGAATGATTGCTAGATGCTATCTACTTCTACTTTACATTGTTTCTAATGAACTTGTTCTTTATATCTCTCATACTCTACAGGTTCTTCTTCAGCGCCTCAACGACACGGTCACCAAGCTCCTTTGTGCCAATGTTTCCGCCTAGATCCTTGGTCCGCAGGCCAAGCCCACCAAGCTCGGGTGTATCCAAGACCTTGCGTACAGCATCCTCAATTGCCTTTGCAGGCTTCTCGAGGCCCAATGAGTACCGTAGAAGCATGGCAGCACTGAGAATTGTGCCAATGGGGTTTGCGATACCCTGGCCGGCGATGTCTGGTGCGGAGCCATGAATGGGTTCGTAGAGGCCGAGAGTGGGTTTGAAGTCGGCCGAAGGGGTAGAAGGCGCACCTGCCAAAGATGCAGATGGGAGAAGACCGAGGGAACCAGGAATAACACTGGTTTGGTCAGAAAGGCTGAAAAGAAAACAAAGTGAGTCAGGGCAAATAATGACACCATGTGATTGACGAGCTCACATATCACCGAACAAATTCTCAGTCAGGATGATACCATTGAGCTTGCGAGGCAGAGAGGTGATGAACATCGCAGCCGAATCGACAAGCTGGTGGTGAAGCTTGATCTGAGGATACTCTTCGGTGAGAGTTTCCGTAACCACCTTCCGCCACAGGCGCGAGCTGGCGAGGACATTTGCCTTGTCGACGGAGTGAATCTCAAGGGGCGGGCTGGAAGTAAGTGCAATCTGTGCTGCAACACGCGTGATGCGTTTAACCTCCTCGACGCTGTAGATCATAGTGTCCCATGCGGTGTCAACATCAGGAGCGACACCCTGCTCCTTGCGCGTCCCAAAGTAGGCGCCGCCGATGAGCTCGCGGACAACGATGATGTCTACACCCTTTGCGATCTCGGGGCGCAAAGGAGAATAGTCCAACAGGGAGTCAGAGGCGAGGTTCGCAGGGCGGATGTTCGCGTAGAGACCAAGCGCCTTGCGCAGAGCGAGGAGACCAGGTTCCGGGCGGACTTTGGCATCGACGCCCCATTTCGGTCCACCAATAGATCCTAAGAATGTTGAGCTGTTTATTCAAAGTATTCCAAGAGATGCAATACCCATGAGGATCGCATCGGCGGCTTTACATGCTTCGAGGGTGGATGGGGGCAGAGGTTCGCCATGTGCATCGATCGCACATCCTCCAAACAGATGGGGCGCAAGGTTGAGAGAGAAATCTGACGATGCTTCCGAGACTACCTCGAGGACACGCGTAGCTTGCTCAACGACCTCTGGGCCTGAGCTTGGAATTAGAAATCGTGTGCGCGTCTAGAGGAGAGACATCATACCAATACCATCGCCAGGGAGGACAACTACGTTGAAACTAAGAAGGATTAGTATAGTATTGACGGGGATGGATGGGCAGCTCACGATTTCGGAGCCATAACGGAGTTGGAGTGGTCAGGTTAACAGGGAAGCTTTTAAGTAGACCAATTCAAAATCGGATCCTGGTCGGGCAATGACGCGCTCGGCCGACAGGGTCAATCTTTTTTGATCAATTGATTTACACGTGCCATCAATGATCAATTTTTTATCTCATCGCGATTTTACTTGAGAACTTGAACGAATCATGGCTGCAAGTGTACCGCGTTGCAAAAACCTCGTCCTTGATGCTGGTCCGCTTCTCTCACTGTCGCCACTACGAGGACTAGCAGAAACATACATAACTGTTCCGCAAGTTTTGGCTGAATTGAAGGACAAACGTGCACGAGAACACTTTGAACAACTTGGTCTGCTTTCTGGCGTCAATGTCAAGGTACAATCGCCCGACGCTGCAAGTTTAGCACATGGTATGTACATGCATACTTCCTGGAACACGATTTTGACGTGCACCACAGTCATTCAATGGGCAAAGAAGACCGGAGATTATAGTGTTCTATCGCATCCTGATCTATGCGTTTTGGCCTTGACCTATGCATTGCATGAGGAAGCAAAGAAAGTAACACAGGCGGCCAAATCTGAACCCGAGGCTAGCTTATATGTTCCATGTCCCAACCGTCAAGACTGACTAACTACGATAGTAGCCAACGGAAACCGAAAAAACTTCTGATGCACCAGCCGTCGAAGAAATATCTTCTATTCTGGAAGACCTACCTATTGAAGATCAATCAGAACCCCCTGAAGACAGCCCAGTCGTAGAGGAGGCCTCAGAGAAAATCCCAGCTGAGGTGGAAGAAGAGGCATTAGAGCCACTGGATGTTGAGCTTCAACTGGTCGAAAAAGATACACCGACACCTCCCTCGACATCGCAATCGACGTCGCCTCAAGATCCATCAGAACCGCTCTTCGATGACCCATCCGATTCCGATGATGGTGAAGGCGAATGGATAACTCCCAGCAACGTCGGCCTCCACAAGTCGCGTGCACTCGACTTCCTTCCCGACTCTGACGCAAAGGGAAAGAAAAAAGCTGATCAGGCGATCGACACGGGATGTATGACTGCCGATTTCGCCATGCAGAATGTTTTGCTACAAATGGGACTTAATCTCGTCGGAACGGAGGGTAAGAGGATCGAGAAGGTGAAGAGCTGGGTTCTACGATGCCATGCGTGTTTCAAGTAATTATTCCAGTGCGAGGATCTTTCTTATTAATTCACGTCTTTCTTCCTAGAATTTGCAAGGACAATTCAAAGAAGTTCTGTCCCTCATGCGGAAACCCGACGCTTCTACGAGCGTCGGTGACGGTTTCTGCGCCGGGTGCTGCATCTGATGCGCCTGTTATGCAAGTTCATCTCAAACCAAATTTCCAGTACAGAATTCGCGGGACGAAGTACTCAATTCCTGCGCCAAAAGCTGGATCTGCGAAAACAGGAGCGGGCGACAATCTTATCTTGCGAGAGGATCAGCAGGAATATATGAGGGCTAAGAAGCAGGCAGATGGGAAGCGAGAGCGCGAAGAGGCCAAGATGTTGAAGGGTATCCTTGGTCGTGGTCCGGAGGGCGCCACAGGTGTTGGAAGCTGGATGGACCCTGATTGGATCCCTGAAATAATCAGTGTCGGGGCGGGTGGGAAAGGCAGGACCATGAAGTCCGGGGGCATGGATGGCGATTTGCCACAGATCGGTTATGGAAAGAAGAATCCCAATGCAGTGAGGAAGAAACGCAAGTAGACACGTACGCTGACTGGATTGTTTCTCATTCGTATTCACATTTGGCCATTTCACGTCATTGTATTATGTTTGTCGGGGAATAGAGGGTCTACATCAGTTACCGAGACTCCTGTTCATGAACCGTCTCTTTTGGAAGGACATCCACCATTTGCTGGGCTTGCCTGTGCCATCGGCGTACAACTTCTCGACCAAGCGTGCCGCCAGCTCTTGGCGAACCTGAGTGAGATATTGCCGTAGGTATTCTAACGATCGCGTCAGTAAACATAGGCCCTTTTTGAGTGTTACAAGGTGATGCTCACCGCTATCAGAGCGACTGGCAGGCGGCGCATAATGAGCGTTCAGGGCAAAGTTCGCGTCACCAGGGATTGGGAATGATTCAACGGATAAGGTGTTGAGTGACTTTGAAGCCTCTATCTGAGTCGGTACTGTCCGTGCGCCACCTAGCTTGGCAAGACAATCGGAGACATAAAGGATCAAGACGATGAGAGTACGGTCCGCTGGGCCCTTGATCTCGAAGTTTCGGAAGAGGGAGTTGGCACGGAAGAGATCGAGTGTTTCATCAATAATATCAGGCTGTGAGGGGTCAGCTATCGTTCGAAAAGGACTCGTTATTGCCGTCATTGACTCTGCAGTCGCGTGCTGTAGCTCACCTTGAGGAGCTGGACCGCGTATCCTGGTCTTGATAGGGAGAATGGCGAGGTTTCCGACCTGGCGGACGTCGGGCTCGTCGTTCAAGGAGGAATGGTACGCCTATGAACATCTATGATCTTGTTATGGGAGAGACCAGGTCTGGCGACGTACAGGCATTATGATGGGTGCAGACTAAGGAGGAAGTGTATTTGGCACTGATTGGCAAGACCCTTCTGAGTGACGTCCATTCACAATTGACGGCGGCGTAAATTGCCTGCATCAAATAACAGGCGAAACGAGGAATAGCCTCTTTTCTCCTCAACCACCATGTCGAGCACGCTTGATGTCCCAGAGAATGGCGACCGTGCCTCCCTGTTTTCTGTAAAGTCTGTGAAGCCGTCACCAGACACATTGACCAGTACGTTTATGATGTCTCCTATGTTCCAGATCAAGAACATGAACGAACTTTTGCAGAGCTCGTAAAACGCCTGCGTGCCTTGACACTTACCTTGCTGCCAGTAGAGGTTGATCCTGCCAGTATCAATGAACCCACCAGTAGAGTTATCACTCCTCATGTCATCTCGGCGTATAAAGCGGCCGCTGGTGACTTTGTCGAGGCTGTAGGTTCATTAACCTGAGGCCTCGCAAGATTATTCACAAAGTGCTCTGTCATAGCTCCCGTACGCTCTCCTTCGCGCAAGGGCAGAATTCATGTGGGATGCCAACCACAATCCAGCAGACTATGGCGAGAATGTTGGAAGAGGTGCGTTTCTTGATCCGTGCCTTTTAGACGCGTCGTTTAGCCTGAACATCATATAGCTATCGCTTGCGAAGTTATTGCACGCAGGATTGTGCATATGTCTCCTCCTGAGAGGCTCAGGTCTATCATGTCGTCGCGTTTCAAGCACAGGCAAGTAGACGGCGACGAGAGCGATATGTCAAGTGCTCTAGAGGTCGCTATTGATTCTCACTGGTGGGTAACTCACAAGTTATACATGTATCTGCTCTTGATACTTTATTGATAGTACGATATTTCTGTCCTCGAATGAAGCACAGGAAGGTATGTCTATGTCCCTATATCTGCACCCCTTCATAATGTCTCAATATCGTTTAAAGTTGTCAACTCCTTGTGGAAGGGGGAGCTCATTCAGCAAAACAACGCTAATCATGATATTGACTGCAAGTCCTTCTTATATCCCTCATTGATCCATGGCTTATTTCAATATAAAGACGTCCCGTACGCTGATACACGCGAACACACTTTCTGGGGCCATATGGATCCTTCGAGGCTCAACGTTCCAAGGTTTTTTACCTTTTGCTACAAAGCGTGAAAACCAATGATTTACCAGCCTCTCAGGTATCAAAATATTTTTCGTATCGTGATCTGGCTGTTGTTCTTGGTAGCATATTCACAAGCAGGTAATGCATCTAGGCCTTTATCAGGCTACGTGTGTTCTCAAATATGTCTTAGTCCGCGAACCCCTCGAACGATTGGGCGACTCTCACTCAAGCTTTGATGAATGGGAGATTGTGCTTTACGTCATGGGATTGGCATTCACTATGGAAGGTAATTAACGTCCCCAAATGAATTTCGAATAGTATTCTAATTTTGTATTCCCCAGATTTGCACAAAGTAAGGGCTTCACCCATATATTTCTATCCTTACTCAATACCCGCCATAGTTCTACTCTCTCCTACGTTTAGCTACCCTGCGGGCATTGTCATTCTGGAACATCATCGCATTCATCACCGATGGTCTATTGGTCTCAGCATTTGCTTTGCGTGTCCTAGGGTTTTATTCCGTGGGCGACGATGTCGGTCTTATGAGACTTAGGAGCTTTCAAGTTTTGAGCTTTGTATCGCCGTTCATATGGTACGTGTCACAATCTTCCTTTTTGAACAAGTTTTGCTCAAGTACTAGCTGCATTTATCTAATAGGATGAGTGAGTTTTCATTCTGCTCAGGAAAAATTAAACTCATTTCGTGCGAGCACAGAACTCATCACGGTGTTCGATGGCTATAAGTAATATGTCCCAGGTGTTCCCTTTGATCTTATTTTGACTTGAAAACGTACAGGTACATGGGAACTCTGCAGATTTGTGTCTCGCGGATGTTGAAAGAGTCTGGCATCTTCTTTGCTGTACGCACTCCTCTGGCATTGAGCCGGCATTTTCTCACCGTATCTACCAGCTACTATCAGTACTCGCGATCGGGTTTACGCAGGGCCTCTTTGCTCTCGATGCTGCCGATGGTTTGACTGAGGGTCCATCTGTGGTACGTTCCTTCTCTTCTGGCATGAGCATGTAATGAATGATTTAACAGGTGGTGAACGTCCTGGTCCAAGCGTTATTGGGGTTGGTATCGATATGACAGTGCACGCTCCTGGCTAAATGTATTCCCACAGATCTCCCGATTTCGAAAAATACTCTGGAAGGTGACGACACTTGCCACGTTCATATTGATACCTTTCTTACAAATCCTGTTACACACAGTTTACCTGGCCTCATCCTTTACTACCTGTCGGTTGATCTCTTCTCTCTTTTCTGCCCTTGAAATGACCCATCTTCTGTAGATGGAACACTGTGACAGCAATTGTGCTTCTCAACGTCCTCATTTCGCTGTTCTCTTCTGCGTATTCAGATGTCAGTGATTGCAATGGCCCTCCTACTTATTGGCTGATATCTGTTTGTTTAGGTAATCGATGATGCCGAGGCTCAATATCTCGCGTTCTTTGCGAGCAAGACCGTCGGCATGATTCGGGCGCCAGACACATATGTCTACCCAGCACCTTTCAACCTTGTAGAGACGTTCTTTGTGGCCCCCTTCGAGTATGTCGTCTTGCTTTCTTTGCCTTCACTATCTGAACGTCTTGTAGGATGATTCCCGGGTTCAGATTAAACACGAATAATTACGCAAAGGTTTGTTGTGTGAAGCATATCTATGAATTTATCGTAACTGCTAACAACTATGGGCGTGTTAGTTAAATCGTTATATGATGGGTGTACTTTTCTTCATCCCCTTGACAATTGTAGCACTCCACGAAGCGGCTTTCCACAACAAGAAACATACTTGGATGAACAGTTGGCTTCGTGGGGATGATGAGGGGGCGGAGGACTATTCCGAGGCCCGGGACCCTGAGGTGGATGATTCGGAGACCAGTGGCATGAAAATCAGTAAAGTGCCCTTTGAGGAGCTGATCAAACTGTTCCCGAATACGGAGAAGGTCAGTTCGGTTTGCATTATGTCTTGTCAATGCGTATTAATTGACTTTTTGGACAGTCGAGCGAAGCGGCGATTATTAAGGAGATTCACGAGCTGAAGGAACAGCTCGCAAGCTTGATGGCAAAATTGGAATCCCAGAATTAGTTTAAACGTTACGATCTTGGACTTTCATGTCACGAATATTTACGTCTCCTGTATACTCTTACTATCACTTCTTACTATTGCGGCGGATGTAAACATCGCCATACTTGTTTGATATACATACATTGGGATTATACTGATACAGTGTAAGTCGGATCGATAAACTTGGAGAGAATCACTGTGCAGCTGCGGGCTCCCGCACAAGTTGAGTCAATAAATGCATGGATTGGACGAAGAATGGTCGGATTTCGTTTATTTCCATGGAACACAGATTTGGCAGCTGCATCTGAGATCAACACACACATCGTTTTAATCTGGAGGCCGACTTACACTCAGTTCGCTGTGATCGAGGCTTTGAAGTCCGTCTCTACTTTTCGCTTGTCTGGCCTCTCGAAGGTCTTTCAGAAGCGATCGTAGCTTATCAGGGTTTTCAAGGTCATCTGACGCGCTTTCAAGAACAATTTATTTGAGACAACCGCCAATGCTGAAAATCACAGTACACTAGAACGCACACATCAAGAAGGATTTTGGAGACCTCAGTGAAACGGAAAGGGAGGTCACTAAAGCCCCGTTGAGTCGTCTCTTTAGTCAGCCGATCCTGGAGAAAGTCTTGAGCGGATAATGAGTGTCAATCTTTCAAAGAAGGCTAAGTGATCGACGCACCGACATTGAGCCAAGCGGGAGCGATAATGTGACATTTCTTCTTCGCTTTAAGATTTACAGCCATCCATATTGGCACTGTGGCTTTGTTAGGTGGCCGTAGTGGTCCGTATGCGCCCTGAAGAGACTGAGTTCGAGGACGTATGGGCAAAAGAGAAAAGTACCGAGATGAACGCGGTTTTTTCCATGGATATTAGCGGTACAATTTCAATAAGTTGGTGGGATGCAATAAGCTCGAGCTCTGGAGGGGTAATGGAGATGCGCAGGCCATCTGGAAGAGCCATCGCGTTAAATCGCAAGTCAAGATGTGGTTTAGTCGTTATTGGGCAGTGTGTGCCACTGACATGCCCACGTGACTGTCGCGTCTTTTGGTTCAAGTTTTTGGTTCCTAAAATAGACCTAACCTACAACCTCGCCATTTCGTCACTTTGCTTGTGTTCGTCGTCTTGCCGTCATGCTTGGCACAAAAACCAAACAAATCTACTCCTATGGTAAACGCAGCCAGCGCATCGTCAACGTTTCCGACGACAAGCACAGGAGGGTCCACATCTTCGACGACATTGAGCCCGTGCCTCGAGCACCTATAGCGGCCAAGATGAAGAGGCGTGACCACATGGTACACTCCAAGTCTAGGACACCATCTCCAAAGGTAGTTCATCTGAACAGGAAGAAGAAGTTCAGTCCAACCGTCTCTCCATTGAAGACGTTAGCTCGTCTCGCTGAGATTCTGGAAGCGGAGACAATCAAAGCACTTCCTATCTCGAATACAGGTTCTGTATCATCATCAAAATCTGCTGGTACCCCTTTGCGCGCTCCTCTAGCACCTTTCAGTCTCAACACGCCAGGCTCTCCAGCTTTTGCGGAAAAGTCTAAGGCGGTTAGCGTGAGAGGAAAGTCGTCTAAACTCAAACCATTCTCGCCCTTCGTCGATGTTGACATCCTTGTATTGGATGACTCTGGGAAGACTGTGCGTCAGGAGAGAAGGGTATCGCGGACAGATGTGCAACCGAACACAGCAAACCAAGCGAAACGAAATCCCACGGAGAAACTTTCAATCATACAACTTTCAGCTGATGTTGTGGACGATGACACATCAATCGAGCTCAAGCGCCCCAAACGGACAGCTAGGCGCCCAATCATCACAGTGGACTCAGATTCAGAATCGGACGTCGAAGACATCGAGCTAAGTGACGACAATGAGTGTCGGAGCTCCAATACGCCCATATCTTTAGGGTCCATTCCTATACCCACAGCCTCCTCTTCCTCATATACAGCTACCATGCCGGGCCCATCGCGCTTGAAGGTAGAGGTTATTATACCCCCAGCATCCTATGCTATCAAGAAGCTTATAGTCAATAAACCTGCTGTTGCCCAAAAGCCAATACAACCTCCGCCACACTATCAGCCACCTTCTCCCCTTTTAGGCCGTGCGCGCCAATTAACGCCCATCCGGCGTGGTCGTGGACGGAATCCCTTCAACGTTTTGCCACCATCCCCATCTCCTTCACTGACATCAGTTGATCTCGATTTATCCTTCGACATCGACGAACTCAGCTCCGCAGGGCTTGGTTCAACACCTCTTCCGGCACCTGAATTTCCCGACTCTCTCAAACCGTTACTGGCAGAATGTGGTCAATCAGTCTGTGGGCCGATCGAGTTCTCCTCCTTCATTGAAACATTCCCTTATGACCCCGTCGTTCAATCATTTGATGGTCTATCCACTAATTTGCAATTCCGAAAAATCGGCGAAGCAAGCTATTCAGAGGTGTTTGGTATTGGAGATGTCGTGCTAAAGGTTATCCCCTTGAGGGAGGAATCCGATACAAATCCCGGTGTAGAAAGTTCAGAAAACACGGACCAAGATGACGGCCCCGCGCCATCCGATGCAAGGGATGTTTTGAAGGAAATTATAGTTACGGATGCGATGGGCCAGGTTTGTGATGGATTCGTAAAGCTTCTGAAGGCATACGTCGTTCGAGGGAAATACCCTGAGGTTCTATTACGCCTATGGGATGCATACCATGCGAGCAAGGGTTCCGAAAGCGTCCGTCCTGGTAAGTCAATCTGTTCCGCTATTTGCAATATGTATTGACTCTCGTGCTGCTTCTAGACAATTTCCTGGTATCCCAGGTCTATGCCATCATCGTTCTTCCCAATGGTGGCCCTGATCTTGACGCGTACAAATTCGTGAACTCTAGCAAAGTCGGATGGCGTCAAGCATGCAGTATCTTTTGGCAAGTAGCCAAGAGTTTGGCTCATGCAGAGCAGCTCGTTTCTTTTGAGGTAAGTGTCTAGCCAGCCGTGCGTTTCTTTCTGTTGATCTTAATCATGTGCTTGCCAGCATCGGGACCTTCATCTCGGCCAAATACTGGTAAAAGACCTGCCTGTACTAGACCCGCGCCCACTTCAAGCACGTAATCAGAACTTGCGATCGAAGTCGAAAGCATCGCATGTATACATGGATGATCCGGCACATGGTGTACGCGCAACTTTGATCGATCTCGGCCTCTCCAGGATGGATGCTGGCGATGGGAACGGTGGAGAAATGGTTCATTGGACACCATTCGAGGTTGAGGTCTTTATGGGTGAAGGCGACTACCAGTTCGATGTCTATCGCATGATGAAGCTACATAATGGCGGTGCGTGGGAGGAGTTCAAACCTTTTACAAATGTCATGGTAAGGCTGTCCCTGCCACTTTTGTAAACGGTCCCGCTGACGTACTTTCATCAGTGGCTTCATTATCTGGTCACGAAGCTCATGAAGTCAAAGCGACTGAAAGCACCGGTAGTCTCACGGACCTCTCAGGCTACAGAAACAGCGGTTTTCACGGAGAAAAGCTGCTACGACTGCCTGGTGGATATTGAAGGCTGGCTTCGTACCTGTGTTGCTGCCTTGGTCCCACCTCTGAAAACCAAGAGCAAGGGAAAGAAGAAAGCCCCGGCAGCCTCCCTGGAGCCTATTGTGCCACTGTCTGGTCCAGCATGTGCTGGCGAGGTCGTGGCCTACGCTATAAAGAAAGGCTGGGTTCAAGCAATTGTATGATGCCTGCATCGATGTATTTTATCGTTTTATATTTTTGGACTGCATCTCTCGGAATCTGTTGTTGGAGATACCAAATGTGCTAGAGGTTTATATGCAAGTAGATACTAGATGCAAGGAATGTGGGTATTGATGAATGATGTATGTAGCGGCTTGGAAGTTCGATTGTGTGCAGCCTTGGTATATGGCAGACCGAATGTCTATAAAGTTCGAGATATCGTACAACGTCCATTAGCGTCCAAGATGGATGGCACATCGGGCATTCAGCAACTTTCTATGAAGGAGTTTTTGGGGAACGGCTGTCCATATTCAACACGCCACGTCGTAAGATTAGGATTTGTGTATGCTTCAAGATGCCTAGTAAGAAAGGAGTACATTCGTCAGACTGGATACCTGAGATATAACGCCACACATACGTGTTGATGTAGTCTTTAGTTGGGAAGTTATGTGGGTCGCAGCCAATATTAATATTTTGCGTGGATTGGTAGACGCGGATGTAGTCCACCCGCAAATGGTTGGGAAAGGTCAAATGCTTGAAGTCAATATCTCCGAAATTTTTGGACATGCCTAGGTTAACGATGAGGTACTGTAAACAACCCAAGTTCGCTGAGTAACGCTGATAAAATATCGGGAGAGCCATACCATTGGTTCTTGTGGAATGACCCTTGCGGAGATAGCCACAGATGGGTCGGGACCCACACCAGGAGCATTTATTGTCCATGAAACTACGCCTTCCGAGATCCAAGTGATGTACTGAAATGGAAGTCAGCGACCGGATAAGATCGTGGAGCAGCAAACACGTACTGCATCATCATACCCTGGCTTGTACTGCAACAATGTTGTTAGATGACGTGCTACATGCAGACGATCTGCTCGCCTACCTCGAATCCGTATACAGAAAAGCAACCCTCATTTCCTTCATAGCACCTCTGGTTGGTATCAGTGACAACAGAGGTGGCCTGTTGAGTGGCGCTGCCGGTAAAAGTGTTGAGACGAGATATGTCTGGGTTCGGGATGATCATATTGTCCGAAGTGTTCTGCCAGATCCACGCTCGATTGAACGGCTATTCACGATCAAAAAAATCTGTGAGAAAGGATGAATGATCTAAAATCATGAATGCCAGCATACCGCAAACTGGGCCGATTGCGAGACTTGCCCCCGAAGTGGCTTCCCAGTGACCTGCCAAGTACCAAGGTGAGCGCGGCCGAAATTTGAGGGACGGAATAGACGCCCTCGTGTACCTGAGCTTCGAAAACGTCAATCTCGGGCGCGGCTCGTCCGACGAACGTTCCATCATTATGCTTAGGACCTGGGTGGGTTGTATCGTCCGGGCAGGTGCAACGGGATAACTTCTGGCCAGGCAGGAAAGAAAGCGCGTCACCATAGCTTGGATCACCGTCAATTGTTGCGGCGTACGGCTCCCCATTTAGAACCTGGTGAGGGGCTGTGCCAACATCGCATGCGTCGTACGTGTACGGCCACTGATACCTGTCAGAGCGGGTGAAAGATGGAGGAAAGAGGGGTGACATACCATTCCTTCGAGACTTGCACCGTACCCTGCTCTACCCAGGTTTCCCATGGTCCAGACTGCAGGCCACATTCCCACCACATCGTGTACACCGGGAAGCTGTGCAGATGTCTCGATATATCCCCCAGTGAAGCAAAATTTGTTCCTGCATAGTGTTCATTATACACAGCTCGGGGGTCATTCAAGCCCGATCTTACCATGTTGATATGAGACCTTTCAAGGAAATCATTACTGTGAGACGTACTGTGATAGCACTAGCACGGCTTACCTCCTTGGAAGTTTAGATCATGCGTTTGCGTCTCCGAAAATGTAATGACAAGGGCTCCATTTTCTGTGGTGACTGCAGCTGGGTCATACCATTCCAAGTTGTTTGTCGCCTAAGATCAACCTTGTCAATCGTGGTGTAGTTTCGACCGTACTAAGTGAACGGACCCAATAGTGAAGATCAGCTGCCTCCCAATAAGGATCGTCGCCGGGATAGAATGATCGTCCATCTGTGTTGAATTCGTCAGAAAATACGAGCCGCATCTGTGATCCATCCCTGTTAGAAGTTCTGTAGTGTGCATCTTCTGGCGTTTCGTGATCTATCAGTCCAAAATTTCCCATTGACGGAACCTTATAAAGTGTTGAACATGTTTGAAGGACTAGAAACAAGGAACAGTTGTGTACCTGGCCTGACGCATTGGCACCCCCAAGGTTGAAAGGCGACTGCAGGACTCCTGGCCTCCGAAGGTACGATATGAGAGGGTACCCAAGACTAGTAAATGCATTTAATTAAATAACTTTGGTGTGCACGAGGAAGACTTACAAAAGCAAAATGAACCCTACTATGAGGAAAAGCAGACATCCTAGATTGGCAAGGCCTCTCCGTGAAAATGAAAGGTCGTGGCTGTCCTTAAACCCCCCAAGATGATATTCAGGGTTGTGAATGTCATCGTCTGGCTCGACCAGGTCGGGCGATAGATCGGAACCCCACTGACGCGGATCGGGTGGAAGAGAGAACTTGACAGACGATGAGCAACGACCACTGGATGGGCCCGAATTGTTCACCTTCTCATTAAGTGTACTTATCCGTGAGCCATCGAAAGAGTACGGTGAATCTGACCCGGTCTAGAGGGATGATAAAAATACAGAGTTTGGGTAACGACAAGCGAACTAACCCAGCTTTCCCTATGTAGCTTCTTCGCCGACGCCGACGGGGTCAGAAACAGAGGACTCGGTGGGGACAAAGGCAACAGACTCTGAGCTGGAGTTGAGGGCGTGCTCTGGGACGAGTCTGCAGTGAAAAAAGGCATGGGGACGGAGTGGGAAAGGGCAAGAGAGAGGGAGGACACATCGTATGTAAACAGTGAGATTATAGCCCAGGCCCCGTCGAATAGAAGCAAGATTTCATCTCCAAAAATAGATTACGCCCCCGACCAGCTCCCCGACATCTCAAGTCCAATTTAATGTTTCACGGGCCACTCCAGAGGCATATACAATAACGGCAGCACTGAACACGCGAGTTCCATACCTAGGACAGACTCTTCTGTGCTGTGCGCTGTACCACCCAGTATACCGCGGAAATGAATTTAGCTCGTCATGCAAGCCTTTATGACACACAGATGTTGATGAGAAGTACGTATGCCTAGTGGAGTTCTGTTGCATGAAATCTTTGGCCTAGTGACTACCGACTGGAGCCGTTGGGCGCGCAGCAGAATGCCATAGTGACCCTGCTCCACGACCATGGTGAAACGAAGATCAGCCCGATGATGGGTTGTGTACATAGAAGAGGGAACGGGGGGTGGTGATCGGATTTCGGATTTCGGACACAGATTGATCGTGGCGCCGTGACCGGAACGCTGCGGCCGTGTCAATTGCACCACCACCATGATCAAGTTGACCATTGAGACCCTTCCAGTGGAGCTCATCGCTGACATCCTCGGCGAGCTTGACCTCAAGTCCCTCATCACCCTCGCTGAGGTGTCCAAGCGTTTTCGCAGCATCGCGTCTGACCCGTCTGTGAACCCCTGGCGCCGTCCCATTCTAAGGGCACTGCATTCAGGCGACTATGGGGATACTCTGAAGACGCTTAGTGTCCGTTCTACAGTTCCGCGGCATAATTGGATTGAGATATTATCCCTCGCTACGCCTGCTTTCATTCTTTATGACGCTACCATTCCTAACCTCAGTTCCAACGAATGGGAGGAGTGCTTCAATCGTCGCTTTCTTCCAAGTTGGCGCAAGTGGAAGAAAGAAGGAACTTGGAAAAAAGCTTACTTCAAGTCAGTCCTTCGTGAATGTACGTCGATCGCTTCCCTTTTGAAAACCTCTTTGTTAGGTTGCTGCATCGCATTTCCCATCGTAATGAGACTATATGCACCATTGACGAGTCTTGGACCAAGTTGGTCCTATCTATTCCATACTACACGCAGTTATTAATCCCACAGATATGTCGTTTTGAACCGTAACGGCTCGGCCAATGAGCTCGAGAACGCCTCTCGCCACTTCAACCCTGCTGCGATCTTCAATGAAATGAAGTGCGTTAACCGAGTCAGCACAGGGCATGACCCTCACGGTTTCTTAGACTTCAAAGCAATTTAACGCATCTTGAGACTCGAATCAGGGTTTGTTACTAGCACAGTCGTCGAGAATGACGTTACTGAGTCCAAATAGCTCGTCATTGACTTCATGGACGTTCGTATCCTCGCCTTTGGAACTTTGAATCGCCCAAGGAGTAACCTGACCTTTAACCCCAATGCTCATATACTGTTACACCCTCCCGGCGTTGGTCCCGGTTGTCTCGACGAGGCATCACAGAGACATTCTGTTTTCAGTCTGAGCTCAATAGTCGAAGATCATGGCGTCTACCCCATGCAGAGCATGTCGATGCCTGCTTACAGTATGCTAGCTCCTTTCAATATTTTCATCTGTCAATAACGGTCGGACTTTTAGCTTATATTTCTACTCCTGAGACGTACACGCACCCAATACACCCGCTTCCAGCCCTCTCTCATGCCAATTACCCGTACTATACCCCTGGGGGTGGAGATAAGCGATGGTTGGGGAAAGGTGAAGTTGAAGAAGAAGGTCTCCGCTGGGTTGGTTCCCTCATGTACGTACACTGCAACTTTACACCATTCACCCTCTTAACAAATTCCACTGAAAGGATAATCGCCCAGCTCGTTGGGCCACGTACTCAAGACTTGTCTGGTGATTGGCCTCCTCTTCAAGACGTGGATCTCGTAAATGGCTTCGGGCGAAGCCAATATGCCTCCTTTACATTCGAAGATCTGTGGGCAATTGCACCTTGGATGAAGGAGAGAATAACGAAGACGATCGATGGCCCAGGGCTTGGTATATGATCTTGGTTTCGCTTAACGGAAGTCTACATTTTCTTTTGTCTTCATGCAGCATCACGCTTTCTTATACATATACGGATTTTTTTTATCGTTTGCGTTGCACATAGCGACCACTTTGCATCACATAGATCGGGAAGAGCGCTTGAGTATATAGTCCTTGTTTGCGGAGGCGCACGGTGATATGATCGTTGTTGTGAGCCACGTGGAGCGCGCAGAGCAACAAGATCGGTATGTCCTCCCAGGTCCCCCCTTGTCCCATATTCCTTTTATGTGCGATGTTCAAATCAGGGTTTGTTTTGAAATTCAGGACGATTGCGGAGTGTGATGGAGGAAAACAAAGAGATTGCGATCCTTTTCGAGTATTTGGTTACGCGGCGCGATGACTTGCCTTTTTGAGTTACTTTCGACTAACCTTCTTTGCCGTCCTAGGACAATAAGTGCGCTACCTTTGCCCCTGTCGGCTTTGTGTAAAATTGCTTTAGGGTGATATGCTTAAAGAGGTGCTCTAGCAATTAGGGCGTTTCACTTGGTCCCCTTCTTTTCCTTCCTCCCTTTCTCCCTCTCACTTTCCTCCGCGTACCACATTCTTTTTCATACTACGGCGTTGCAGGGCAACCGCTATTTTAATATTTTCTTTAATTTCTCTAACGACCTCATACCATCTAGTGACATGGTTGCTGGAACGGTGTGCCTTTTTACCCGCATTCCACTAGGAACTCGAAAGACTTATCAATTGTCTACAGCACACCTGCCCGATCTGCTTCAAGGGGTTCTCCCGTCGAGGAGACCTTACTCGTCACGCCAATATACACGCCGGCTACAAGTACCGCTACCCCTATCTTTTTCTCAATGTTCGTTCTGACCACGATTCAGGCCACACAAGTGCCCTGAGTGTGGAAAATGCTTTTCACAATTTTCTGGGCTAAAAACGCATCGGAATGTGCAGTAAGAATTTTTCTCCGATCTCTTACACAGCTCGGTGATTGAACATTATTCTAGTTCTAGAATTAAGCCCTTTACATGCGGAATAGATGGTTGCAAAGCTGCTTTCGGCGACCCATCCTCTCGTGCCCGGCATTGCAAGGAGACACACCGAATTGTCGGCACTTATCGTTGCCCAGTGATTCACTGCAAATCAAGGTAATCACATATCTCATCTCCGTTAATTCCTCGTACTGAGTGAGGAAAATCCAGCATCAAGCGCCGTTCAGCGTTCACACAACACCTGAAAAAGCATGGTATTGATCCCCAAAGCGTTGACATTGATGCTCTCGCACCTCCTCTGCTTCACCGTCAGGCGCCTTACCAGCTTCAACGGAAGTCGCACAGGACTTCAGAGGGCCAATTTCCGACTAAGGCTCCAGCAGTCGAGTCATCGATGCCGCTGCCTCTCAACCTCACCTACCACGAAGGCGCCTTCTATCACGAACGTACGTCATCCTATTATCTTGCAGTATTTCCGTAAATAACTTAATAGTTTCTCTAGATAACGGATCTAACGGGCACGTACTTCATCCAGTCGAACAGCTTTTGGACGGCCAAGGGGCGCCTTACGCCATCGATGGTGACTGGCCGCAAGGAGCAATCGAAATGCCTGTTCTCCCCCACTCCGGTATTTTCACTATCGATATGCCTTCACAAGTTCCCATGCTCCCTACTGAAGGCCTGCTGTCCTTTGGCTTGCCATCGCCTCTTCATCCTGGGGTTGGGTGTATGGGTTCGCCTATGTCGAACCCTGGTCTCAGCTTCTCTAACTCTCCCTCCCCGTCACCATCGCGTCACAATCTCTTGCATCCAGGCATGGGCGTGATGGACTATGCGTCCTTCTCTTCGCATTCAACACCTTCCCCCCCTCCTCTTCACCATTCATCGTCCCTTTTGTTATTATCTCAGCCAACATATGCAGTGCAAAATGACGAGAAATCTACAACCGGCTGGGATTTCCTGTCACTTTTGGGGAATAATGAGAAATTTAATGGTATCAATGTATGATTGACCACTTTATGGTCCTTCACGCCCCGGGCTGGTGCCTTGTACGTATTCTTGACGACTCTCATCGTTTTTGGACTTTCGAACTTCTACTGTATCGATACTCGTTTTGTAACCAGGCGGTATACCCAGTGTCTTCTACATTAATAACTCATTCACTATACACTCTACCTAATAAAAAAAGGGCTTTGCATTCAAATTGATGAGACAAGGGTGGCAATAGCCGGCCATCAGACAAACACAGCGATCACTGGACACCGACAAAATATTTACTCTCTCTCCCGAGCTCGTCGCCATCGCCTAAGCACCCTGTTCGCCGTCTCTCGTCGCTGTCTGACGCGACGCTGGCGACCGATCTCTTTCATTTGTCAAACTACCCGGCCTGTGTCCATCATGCTCGCTGAGCCCATTCTCCCCGCCGTTGTTGGTTTTTCTTCGTCCCATACTTCCGACGACTCCCCACTACAGTACCGACCTGCGCGGGACAAAGAGGCTTTTAATAGTCTGCTGCCACCCCCCATTGAGTTTGTAGAAGGATCTTCTTCAGGCGCACTAGCTGTACCCCCTGGCAAATACGAACCGATCAACGGTTCACCCAGAGCGTTTAAAGCAGAGGTGCGCACCCTTTTCGCGTCTGAGCCTTCCTTAGGCTTACTTCTGTGTGTAGCGCCCTGAATTACCGAAGCCATCGAAAGCTACACCAACAACAACCACCGGCGCTTCTGCACTGACCCCGAAAACGAAATCCCTTCATCCTGGCGGTATCGACGCTACATGGCCGGTCAACTTGACCCGTGGCATTGGTCTTTACAACAGTGGAAACACCTGCTTTCTCAACAGCGCCCTTCAATGTCTGTTGCATACGCCACCTCTGCTGCGAATGTTGATCGCACATACGAAGACCTCATGTGCATCGTTTTTTCCATGTTCTATTGACACCTCGCTGATGAAATTCTGAAGGTACTGTGGACAAGGGGTTCTGCATGTCGTGCAGTATGAGGCATGTCATGGCCGGGGCCTATAATAAGGCGTCTGGTGCCTTCTCACCAACACCCATTACAACCAAGCTACAACGTCAGTCGGATCGCCCACTCGCATATACTTATACCAACTGACACTCTTTATTAGTCATCGCAAAGCATCTGAGAAAAGGCCGACAAGAAGACTCGCATGAATTTCTTCGTTATGCCATCGACGCGCTACAGAAGTCTTGTCTAGCTGGCCAGCCAGCGTATGTCAACGAATTCTATGATTCTACAGTTTTTCTGAACATTTAACAGTAAACTAGACCCGAAGATTGCAGAGACGACATGGGTCCATAAAATTTTCGGTGGCCAGCTACGTTCTCGTGTGACGTGCCAGAGCTGCGGACACAACAGTGATACCTTCGACCAGGCACTAGATCTCAGCGTTGACATTCATCGCCAGGATTCTTTGAGAGATGCTTTGAAGAAGTTCGTTGCTATAGACCACCTGAAAGGTGCCGATAAGTATAAGTGTGAAAAGTGAGTAGTTGACGCCTCGAGGTTTGAAACATTGTTGAACATGGTTCCAGGTGCAAGACACATGTTAACGCTGAAAAGAGGTTCACTATCCATGAAGCTCCTCTCGTTCTTACTGTCCATCTAAAACGATTCTCTCCCTTGGGGAGAAAAATCCCTCACGGCGTCCATTATGACGAACAACTGTCCCTACAACCCTACATGAGTGAGGGTCATTTCGGGCCGACCTATTCATTGTACGGCGTCATCTGCCACGCCGGTAGCGGACCCAACTCCGGCCATTATTATGCCTACGTGAAAAGTAAAGACGAACGATGGTGGGAAATGAACGACGAGTCCGTTACCCCTAATGGCACGCCATTCAAGAAAAATGCGTACATGCTGTTTTATATCCGAAAGAAAGGCCAAGGTCTAGAGGCAGTAGTCAAACCTACGACACCACATCGGCCAAGCCTTAATGGCGGCATAAAGAAGAGGAAGGAGAGGGACGAGGAAGAGGAAGAGGAGGATACAGGGTCGAAGGTCTCAACACCTTTCATCGGCCCACTACTCCCGTCGCCTGCGCTGGACGCAGGTGACCCAGAGCCGAAGCGGCAGAAGATGAATGGAACAGACCCTCAAGCGGTAATGGTGAAGAAGAAGATCGATGAGGCGAAGGTCAAGGTGAATGGAGCACTCACGGGCCTTGCGGCTTACGCGTCAGATGACGACGACCAGGACGATAAGCCAGAGGTGCAACAGACTCGGAAATCATCTCCTCCACCTCGCCAGCCACCTTCCTCCTCACCAGTCCCTCCCAGCAGGTTTTATGGTAACCCAAAGAAAAAGAACTACGGCAGCGACCGCTCGGATTACTACAAGCCTATCAAAACGCAGATGCGACCAAATGGGCACCGCGGCTCAAATTTAAGCATGTACACTAGGAAGAAACTGGGTAAACCACGACCTTTCTGAGGACGCTGCATAGATGAATGGACTGTAGTACGAGACTTTAATCTTTTCAGACTGTTGTGACCACCGGGTTTGTATAACATTAATAGTAATATTAAACTGCAGGGACTTGTGTGCAAGGTACATATACGGATGTGAGTATAACCATTAGTGCTACAATTTGGATTTGATGGTGGTTATCTTTGCTGCGTCCTCCTTGCCATCCTGCCACCACACCACAGTCACGGTGACATCATCCCTGTACCGCCTTGAGTGTGGTGGTGGGATGCTCAGCAATTGGCGTAAGCGACTCTCATCACCACCACCAAAGGCGTTTCGGATGAGGTGCGAACTGACGTTTTCATCAGTAAACGCCCATGAACCAGCCTTTTCTTCCTTTCTCTGCTTTTTGCCTTCGATACCCAGATAACCAGCCGACGTGGGGACAAGCGTTGGTAGCTCCGACTTGGGCACATTTCCTTTAAGGCCGGCAAGGTGTCCTCCGACTAGACTGACGACATCCTCCGAGCTACAAATAAAGCATAAGCAAAAAAAAATCACATTAGGTGGTCAAGATATACACACCTGAGTTGATCCCATAAACCATCCGTAGCAAGAACGAGGAAACGCGGTGCACTTTCACCAGCTGCTGGGTCCTCAGGATCAGCAGGGAAGTCAAATTTGCGATGTGTGACAACAGGCCGTGCAGTGACATAGGGAGGTGTCTTAAAGAGAGCAGGTGGTGGACGCAAAGGCCGGCCATTACCAATAAGGAATGCCTGGCTCAGTCTATCGAAATCGTTTCAGCATGGCCTTTGAGGAAAAGGGTAGCGTGTCTTTACGTTTCCTGAACAGCTCGAGGCCATTTGTACCTTGCGTCTCCGAATGCACGCGAGGGTTCTAATCCACCCAAAATCCGACCTTCGCGTACGACATAATCTGACTCATCCTTAGGGTGTTCCGATTGTAGGCTATTTCACGATCGAGGTTAACCGTGAGGGCATCCACAAAGCCGGCGCTCGTACCGTTTCAATTCATTGGGATTCCTTCCAGTTTGGTCCTCACTGAGGACCTCGACGCGCCATTGGCCTTTGCCATCTGCAGTCTTTTCCCAGACTCCAGCAACAGCACGGCTGTCACCCGTACAGGCTACATACAAGTCCCGGTGAGCTGTGTCAAATACCGCCATGAGAGCGCAACTTCCTGGGATGGTTGATTACTTTGCAAGGGATATATATGCAGGCATGTTATCTCACCTGAGATAGCCGGGAGCATGGTCGGAAGCGCCATAGGATGCTGGCTGAGATCGGGGATAGCTTTGTTTTTCCGCGCCTCAGCATTCAGGTTGTTTGCGAGGATCTGGATGGGTGCATTAACAAGTTCCGTATCGAGCTTCGTGAAGGCGCCCTCAATGGCACGAGACACTCGCTGTGGATCTGCGTCAAGAGGTCCCTGCGAGGGTTGTGAAGACGGAGACGAGATGAGCGAATAGACTCTCTGCAAGACACCGGTGTTGGTCTGGACCTTAGGGTCCTTAATGAGATTGGAAAGTTCCAGGGCAACGGCATTAATGAGAACACGCGAAAGGAGCTGAGAGGTGTCCCTTCCACCATGGCCATCCATGACGGTGAAGAAAAGGTAATCTCCGGGGGCAGAAGGGTCCGATGCATCCCTCTGTACGACCTGCTGGGCATTCGCATCCTCTATGGGGTCATTTGAGGGCAGAAATGCGGTAGCATAGTTCCATATGGGGCCTCCGGAGGAGGTGTGGGTGTTCTGAGTAGCATGCTCTCTGATTCTGGATTCGAGACTGCTCATCGGAAGAAGAGGGATGGCGCGAGTAGACATTTCGGGTCGACCGTCCGCGCCTTTGACCTTCACAGGGAGATTAAAAGTCTCGTGATGGTCTGACTTGGATCTCCAGTACACGTATGCTGGTCCTCCGACAGTCACAGCGGCAGCAACAGGCTTCCACGCGTTTCGAATCATCCCAGAAGATGACTTTGAAGTTAAAGAGCGCTTAGAACGCCGCAAGCTCAGAACCGTGAATGAACCAGCGTAGTGCCACCTTTAGTAAGTTTCACTCCTAGTTAGACGCAAGATGGAAAGTGGCAAGTAGGCCAGGCTTGTCAGAAACTCGGGTAACCGCTGTCCACGTGACTGTTATTTGGATTACAAGGCAACGACCCCCGGAAATGTTTGGACTCGGACAATGGAATTGGGAACCCGTTGATCATTGACTTTGTTCTTTACCTTTGACCTCGACCACAATCTGATCATTGACGAGCCACCAAAACAGGGCCGCGAACGTGCCTTTTGTCAGTCTGAGCCGCGTGTAATCATCGTGCTCATCGAGTCACTCGCCAAGCGCCTTACTTTGCCCCAAATGGATGCAGACGGACGTCCCCCTCAAAAGGCCATCGAACCCCGAATCGTGGCCCCTCTTGCCCGTGTAAGTCTGCAGCCTGGTGTTCAGCCCACTCGTGAAACATTTTCTAATATAATGTCACCTCTCAAGCGCTCAACCGCACAATCATCATTAGCTCTCCCTCGCGCGGGTCCTTCTTTCAAGCCTGCCTCAACTGCACCAGTAGACATCGATCCACAAGATGAAAGACACGCTGTACTCCTGGCAGAGCTAGGCATTAAAGTTAGAGATTTTGCCTACGAAAGCAAGCTCCCTCCTGTGCAGCCGTACCGTGTCCGCCAAATCCAGCCTGGGCCACGGCCCTTGAAGCGCGTGACAAGAGATGGAGGAGCGGATGAGGAAGATATATTTCAAACCAGCTCAAAAGCTGAAGCTAGTTCATTGAAAAAACCAAGGCTCGAGCGTGAAGACACAGAGCCGGACATGACCCAACATCAAGTGAACCCCGCTCGCGCCCGTGGTTTCGTGAATATCAACAACTATGTGCCACAAACGCCGTCGTGTTCACAGTCCCAGCCCCCCTGGTTTTCGCAACCTAGTTCTCAACCACTTGAATCTCAAGAGTCCGAACCCTATGTGGTCACACCCATCGTAACACCCAATGGCTCATATCAATGGCCTGAAGTCAACACCACGAGCGATGTACCAGCCTCACAGCTCGATACCGAATCGCAGTCCAACGACCCTCTGCTCTTAACTTACTCGCAATTTGGCATGGTAGAGCCAGAGTCACAGCCCGATATTCAGGTGTCAGAGGCAGAAGTTATGGACACAACTGGGACTGGGTTAGTCGGAAAGCTAACACCTATGTCGTCGCTGTCCTCCATAGGGTCAGATGCTCCTGCCTCGCCCTTGCCCCTCGTTCCTCGCACATCCAACTTCGCGATATCCGGTCGCGATTCACCACTCACCAGCTTCTTTACCTCTTCCGCATCCCACACAAGACCCACCACGCCGCCTGCCCCTGCCTCACGCTATCAGTTACGCAGGCGACCCATTCCCCCCTCACCCCAAAGTCCCACCAAGACAGGCACACGCCGTAAAATGTACAATGCGGCGCATCCCCTATCCCATACCACATATCCACAACAGGTCCCGCACTCCAAAGGCAAGGCTTCTAGCTTATCTCGTGCTCGTGTCATGCGAAGTCATGGGGGTCCCAGTAGTCACCGTGACGAGACGATGGTCGTCCGGTGATCCCTCTGGCGCAGCTCTGTGTTTTCCTTTGCTATACCAGGGTTCTCGGCTCTGTATATTATACGATTCCATCCAGTGTACGTGCTCTCTGCTGTGGATACATCATTGCGATCCCTCGCACCTCCCATTCTCTTCCTCGTTCACCATACATAATTTCATTTTCACGATCCTTATTCTTCTTCACCATTCATTGCCATGCATATTCTCTTTCACTACCTGTAATCCAGTTGTACACTGTCATGTTCTCATTGTTGTGGTGGCTTCTACACGCTCACGATCTAGCAATAACGAGTGTATTATAGTACACGTACGATAGCACGATAGATGGCTCCTCTGCACTACCCAGTCCTTGGGTTCCCTCGACTTTTTTGCTGCCCGCTGAACCGCCGGATCACCAGCTGAAGACCCTCACATGTTCATTTTGGGCTGGAGTCACTCTGATATGTAATGATATCATTTTGAGAGCACTCTCGAAGAGATATCACTATTGTAGTTCCCCTTTCCGCATAAGAGCGAGGTGTGCAATGTGCATATCCAGCTTCTTGGATTCTGGAGAAATTAGCCATGATCACGCGGAAAGGCAAGGCGTGATCAGGGAGGATGACAAATGTTGTGAAGTCACCAAGTCAAGCATAGGCTGCCCGTCCTTCAAATTGAAAAAATCAAGAGTGATCTGTGAATTGTGCAAACAACTTGCTTTGTGGAGTCCATCAAGGAGGCGTTCGGGAGGTCGGGGCGGTTATAAGTATGGAGGCATCGTATGTAGACGTTGCGTAGTGTGTGTGCCTAAGCACGTATCTACTCTTTATGCATGGAATTCGAAGACGCGAATTAAGGAACGTAGCCAAGTCATGTGGATGATATAGAAGGGAGTTGCTGAGCGGCCCTAGCAAGACAAGTGCTTAAGGGTGGATGGACCAGAACACATTGAGCCGACATTTGTTGCGTCTCTGCCGATGGACTTGTGTATTCCATGGGTCAAAAAAGGCGCCCGGGAAATGGAGGACGGAGATGGTGCTAAAGTAGTCAAATTAAGCTCCTGTGGCGTAGAACAACAATGTGGAAAATGATCAACAAAATTATGGTTCGGTGTCGAGGAGATGTGTAGGTTGTGACCCTTGCTTTATATCAAAAATAAGGCTATATGGGATGTGTGTAATTTATAAGCTCACAGAAAGACGTAAAATGCGTAACAAAGGGGTGCTGCGGGCGGTGGGTATGCGTAGAATAGGATGTGTTCTTGGGCGACCGAGGAGATGGACAGGCGAGGAAATGAAGTGTAAAATGAGCACGTGATGAACCGGCTCCGATGCCGGCATCCGGAATTCAAAAGGAGAAAGATAAGATCGGGCGATTTGCTCTCTTCCTGGTGCTTCAAAAAGGATTGTCGAAATCTCACCAGGGTCCAGCTGACATCCACTTTCCATGCAGGTTACCATTTCTCTCCTGCCCTCATCGCTCTCCCTCGTCCACATCCCCCGTTCTCGCATCACCCATCTCTCGCACCCCATCCTCAAGCAGGTCCTCCGCCCTGACCCCACGTTCCTCAACATCACCTGCAATGAGGTCGAGCTCAGTCTCTTTGCGGATGAGTCCATTCTCGAGGACTTTGAGCCTATTGCAAGAAAAGACAGGCGGAAGCAGAGGACGCAGTCAAATTCGTCTACAGGGCGCCGCGGGTCGCACAGTCACAATATTGACGCTGTAGAGGTGTCATACGAAAGATGGAATGTTTTGCAGGTCGATTCCCACAATGACCAGATAGGCAAGTCACTACTTGTTCCGGGACTTGCAGATTTGTGTGAATTGATCTCAATAATAACATAGATAATTCTGGTGCGCGAGTAAACGAAGTTTCGGCTCCTTTAGCTACAGCTGGAATCTCTATTCTCTATCAATCTTCCTATATGAGCGACTTCATTCTGGTGCGCCACTTCATCGCTGATAATTGATCTCACCCTCACAACATTCCAGGTCAAAGAATCGCGTATGCAGGAAGCAATGTCTCTCTTAGCAGAAGCTGGTTTTGAAATATACTCTTCAACTGACACGCAAACTTCACCCATCAACGCTGCTCGGCCGAGTAATAGGTCCTCTGTTCATGATTTTCGGCCAGATCCCGTCGTGAGCGCTTCCATGACGCGTGCCAGGAGCGGGACGGATCCTACAGGGGTGAAATTAAACTCGCATTCTGTGTGGGAGGGAGATCACCAAAAGCCCTTTGATGGGACTACGCCACTCCCAGAAGGTGGAAAGCCACCTCGCCAAAAGTCTACCTCCCCTACGTCTGGCGATGTTCACCTGCTCCCCTCTGATCTTGCATGTGTCGGCCTATCTGAAGAACTAGGAGCAGATTACTGGGGACTTAAGATTGTAAAGCTTGTCGCGTTTCCCGACATGATTCTGCCTTCTGCGCCCCCTCCCTATGCGCCCCGCGCCTCTGCTCGTCCCCCTGTTATTCCAGCGTCCTTGTTTAATCCCAAATCCTCCACGACCCTCTCTGACTTCTCTCCCCCCGTACTTGCTTCCCGTGACCGCAGTTCTTTTTCGTCGACGTCTGACTCTACCGTGTCATGTAGCGAAGATGATGGCTACTTCTCCCACTCACCTCAAACTAAATCATCTATCTCAATCGTGACGTCCGAGTCCGCTTCACGTTCCCAGACAAACCTAAGGGATCCAGCTGCTGTCTCCCCCTATAAACACCGGTCTCGGCACATCATTCAACCTTTCTCACCAGTATCGTCCACCAAATACAACGAAGTCGCACCAGAACCAGCAGTTCCGCATCCAAAGGGCTCAAGAATACCATTCTTCAGCTACACGAGAACCGCAGAAGGCTCCTCATTAACAGCTGACGTCTTCATCCTTGCAGCATTATTCCCTCCCCCTGAACGGCATATGATCATCTGCGGCGGCGAATTAGACGCAGCAGACAATCGTCTCGCTGAGCCGACTCCTTTGAATGGCATGGGTGAAGACGCCGCAGATGATAGAGATTCAGAAGGAAGCATTTTGACGTGTCTGCAGATAGACTTGCAGCGCTTCGGCCTTGGTATGTTTCTTCTCCGCAGCAGCCATCATTTTCCCACAAATTCAACTAAACCGCTATTTTAGACAAGTACGGCCTCGTCAACCGCTTTTCGAAGGTCCTTGAGCAGAACAGGATCAATCACATGTACAGTTCCACGTTCAAAACCGCCAACCTTCTGGTGTGTCACTCTGACCATGCCTTCCAAGATCCATCCATTGACGGCTTCCCTTTAGGTCGATAAAAAGCACGCGCGACGTGCCCAGGCACTCCTCTGCAACTGTTGAGCGGGGACACGCCGGATTCCCAATACCGTAACGACACTCCTTCAGCCGTTCTACCTCCCTCGGTAAAACACCCACACTTAAATCTGGAATGGAGAAATTTTAACGCTCAATTATTGGCCTATCTTACCTATATTTCGTTCGACCCTGTCGTTTGCCGATACACATGTTGCTCGCTCGGTGACATATGCATCCATTGATTTTGATTCTTATACCCGTCATTCACACCTATGTAACGTTATTTCGCTTCCTTATCTCTCTACCTCGGCCTCATTTGTATCCGTATTATGCATAACTCACATGAATCTCCCTGTATCTATATAGCCGTAACATCGCGTAACAAGCCTGTCTGTAAAATTTGTTCGGAAAGGCTTGAACGGAAAACAACGGAAGACTTGTGGGTATCCTCTTTTTTTGTTCCCGGAGTTCCGTCAGCGCTGGTGTCATCAAATTCCTGCAGTTTGCAGGGTGGTATTGTGTGGATAAGGTAATTATCTCTTTCTAGTCGAAGAAAATATCGAGGATTACACGAATGATAAGCGATACAAAGAAGCAGGCTGAAAAAGTCCACTCAGGTTCTTCTGCCATGTGTGGGTTAATCAAGTTTGAGCAGTGTTCTGATTCGAATCTCACGATACCAAACTAACGTGATATGAATTGACAATATGATACATGTATGGTAAGGGTGAAAAGCAACCAGTTATGATACAAGATGGAAGGAGGTATATACAGCAAGTAAAGCGGGGTATCAAAAGGAATGAGCAGAGAGAAAGCATGAGATAAGTTAGTGTCAAGGTTTTCCGAGGATAACTACCACCCATCGAGTGACGGGAGTTCGTCGTCGTCTTCATCAATATAGAACATCCGTAGCGATGCGGAATGGAGCTTGTGACTGCACAAACCAGTTTCCACAAGAGGATTGATCCCGTAAATGCTTCCGGAGGCCAAGCAGCCTTCTTCGACCTCGTCATCATCCTGCCGCGCATAGAAGGAGTGCCGATCGCCATCATCATCGACAGGGGTCTCGGGCAGAGGTGTACCGGGCCGAGAGTATTCAGTAGCGCTCTCAAGAAGATCCACTGTACTAGAACTATACGAAGACTGGTATTCCCAATTCTTGGCCGTGTCGGCGTTGGAAGCGTAGGAAGGAGACTCCCAGCCGTCAGGAGAGTTGATGATCTCAGTGGCGAAGGCATTGACAATAAGACGGTCACCAAATGCGGCGTCCTGGGTGTATGGGGTGGTGTTATTTTCGGTTAATTGAGAAGATTGCGGAGGAGGTGCATTAATAATGACGTGCGGTGCGAGAAATGGGCAAATGGAGTCTAGGACAGTCGCCCCGAACATCCGGTGGTTGGCACACAGAATAGGCTATTAACGACCTAATTAGCTGCTCACAGCGTTTCCACAGAACAGAAACATACCTCCGCTGGGTCGGACCACGTGAATGGCGTCTCGAGTTCAATAAGAATCTTCGACTGGGAATCATATCGCTCTCGGAGCACACGTGCGACGTCAGACGCGGCGAAGAACTGGAGGTACACTCAGAGAGAAGGTCGAACAGGGGTTAGATAAGAAGTTGCACGTACTGCAGCTTTACATAGCGCCTTTTGAAGGAATGTCACCACAGAAGGATCGAGGTGTTCAGGTGATGCGGATGATATCTATGAAACACACTCAGCCATGTAAGGCAGGTCTTGAATCAAGAATTTCACGTACGGATTGCTCCAGTTTTGAGGGGCTGAAGACACATCTGGCCACATGAGGTGCGACAGGTGGAGTGGCGTCGAAGGAGAGTGGGTACGAGTGGGTGTTCAAGAGTGGGTTACAGGAATCCGGTTCTGCGACTGGCAGCCTGTCGATAGAAACATCTAAAGCAGGTACACAGAGATAGTATGGCCATTGTGGGTCGACACGGTTCTGCCACAATATGTACTCGTCCTCGCAGGTGTCTTCAGCAGGGGTAATGACGATATGAGGCGCGAGAGAGGGACACATGGAGTCAAAGACTAAGTTTAACTTGTTATAGGAGAAGGATTGCAGCGTTTCCTAGGGGTATTCTAGGTAAACACAGTGCATTCGAAGGAGAAATTTGATGTACTCGCATTGTCAGCTATCACATCCCACTTTGCCTCTGGTGAAGGGAACAATAGGGTCTGTACAAGGAGGGTCAACGGTGGCCTCCTTGAGTCAGAGAATGTGGCATACCGCGTCAGTCGCGTCATGTCGCGTCTCCAGTGTGGAAAAGGGGGTTTCTGACTCATGACGCAACATTTCCTCTTGTGAAGGGCACGAGGCAAACTCGCGTGTCAACCCATCTGATATAGGCCCTGAAGTGGCCATTTCTTCGCGGTCTTGCGATGAATGAACATCCTGGTCCAAGTTTTGAGGCTCCGAACATTCACCCTCAAGTGTCTTGGAATTTGAGGGATCGTGCTGATACATGAAAGAGAATTAGTGAGACAAAAAAGGGAAACAAAGAAAGAAGTACCTCTGCGTTATTTTCTCCGTCCTCCAGGGTTCCCGTCGCGATTTCCTCGACAGCTCCCAATTCTGGAGTGTCCTCGGCGGTCTCGAGTGTGGTTGTGGTTATGGGGGGTGTGTCAACAACCAAAAAAGTTGGCGCGTTTGCTGACACGGGACACGTGACAACATTTGATCGTCGACAAGGTCCGCGCGGCTGTATCCTGGTGGCTTTAAATGCTGTAGCTGTTATCTTAGAAAGCGTGGATGAGACGCTAATGGTAAGTGGGGATAGCCCAATGTCCATCCACTTCATGTGGAAGTCGGCCAACATAGTTTGAAAGCTTATTTGATAGCGTGGTCGACAATGTGGCGCACAAGCAGCGTCGAGAATAAGCAGCGTTGAATTAGGTGGCAGCGACTCCGCGAGTAGATAGAACACCAATATGAATCTGTGAGGATGATGTTTGGAGTAGAAATGGAAGCTATTGTAAACCTAGCGTCAAAGAGTTGAGAGCGTGTGCGTTAGGCGACCTTGTGCGGACACTGGAGTATTCTGCAGTGTGCAAGTGATAGATTGTGAAATTAAGAGTGAAACTTTATACCCCAGGTTCAGAGGAAGAAAGATGGATGGTTGAGCTGTTGTAATTGCTTTGACATCAGCCTTTGTATATATCCAAGTGGCCAAGCCACGAGTTGAGCTCCGAAATTTCCTTTTAAGTCCAACAAAGGTGGGCTTCCTGATTTAAATTAACAACACAACAATGGGGGTCAACTAGAATGACCACAGCCTGAGTTGATGTGGATCTACTCAAAAAAAACAAATAAGCTTTGACCTTGTAGTTTGTTCTCTGAACAATGTGTTGTCTTAGCGCTTATCTTTTACCTGCATGTGCTGTGCTTGTTAACTATCACAGCACTTTGATTTTAAGAGCAGTGCCTACCGTCTCCTCCCGCGAGTGGAAAGAGTAAACCTTGCTAACGAAGCGCTTCTTGCTTATACCGCATATAGCCGCCGAAAACTGAAGGCTTTGATATGCATGCAGTACTCGATCATCGGCGGCTTTCTATATCGTATCCATAGCACGCTATCTTTGATCACAGTGAAACGCCTTGAAGTCTTTATCATCAGATGAGCCTGATCAGATGTTGGGTCCATGCCGAGCGGCCCGAGCCTAGAGTTACGTTATGAGTTCTTCATTTTCCCTCAAACTCTCCTGAACTCTTTCCCATCTCACTACTGATCCATGTGTCGATAGTTTACGGATCCTGAAAGGACGAACCCTGCGTTGACTATATGCAGCGGCGAGCACATTAACTCTTGACGATGAAGGGCGGTCGGCAGCGTTTATAATCTTATTGAGCCTTTGAAGCAAGCTGAAGATTCGGGCCTCGGCCAATGTATTCTACTATCAAGTGTATATATACAGTTGCAATTGAAAGAGAGCTCGGGCTTACTTCTTTTCCAGTTACTAGCTTCCTCGAGGCTTTCCCATGTTGCTTTTCGTGCTATATACCAGCGCAGATGCGCAAGAAGTACATAGCTGATAGAAGGGCTGTACACCTTCCATCTATCATTGTAACTTCAATCGAAGTTGGCCTGTAATCTGATGTGATGCGAATGGGCTCAAACGGAGCGATCCTGAAGGGTGAGGCCTGCTCAGCGTTTGACTTCGAATGAATACAGATCATTGGTTGTGACGATGTGCTACTACTATACAGGTTATACAAGCTTGATTGTTGGACTACTGCACCAATTCATCGAACAGTTCAGAGAAGATACAATTGAGTTATTATAATTTAGATAATCTATTCCACAGAGAGGTGAGAACCATCAAAGTCAATTGCTGTGAGAGCTTGCCTGAGAGTAGGAAGTGGTTGCGCTCTTGGGGGAGGTCACAGCAGAGGATGTGCGAGCAATCGCGGAGAGGTCGAGATCTACAGGAGAATTAGATATCGGTGCCAAAGGCAAGGACTGTCCATACTGTTGGTCTTGAGGGCGTTCTTCCTGAACTTCTTGGCGGTCTCGAGTTCGTCGCTAGTCAAGGCGCTGTTAGACCTCTGCAGGCTGGGCTTCTTCTCCTCAAGGGCTGTCAACAATAAGACATCAAAATCAGGAAATCGGGAAAAATCAGAAATGGAACATACGCTCAGAACTGGTACTGAGGTTGTCAGAGGAAGACAAATCCTCTACTACTTCTCCTTCCTCGTCATCCATTGCAGCGAATTCGAGCTCTCGCTCGTCTGCGAGGCTTCCCCAACTATGGGGTCCAGCGCCGTTCTTGCGGATCGATTTGTCGAGACCCGACTTGGACTCTGAGCGGTCCCTATTGATGGCACGAGGGAAGGCTGAACGGGCAGTACGAGTCATGATAGAGACAGAGGCTAAGAGGGAAAATGCTATATGAAAGTGGTTTGTTGTGATGGAAGGAGTTTGTGCGAACTTGAAATGGTTGGGGTTTATATAGTTCCGTCTCCACCCCTGTCTTGGGTCTATGTCAACACAAGTCAACGAGCACTGATCATTCCAGACTATTCTAGGTCCTGAGCTCTTTCTTTTCACAATCAATCGCCTGTCACTTCTTTCTATCACAAACCCTTGTCCATTCAGCTGCTGTTTACCCGTCTTTCTGAGATTTACAATCGAAACAATCAATCATAACGTGTTTTGCTCAAGGCATCCAAGGTCGCGTGAGCCTCTGATACAAATTGTGGGGAAAGCGCGTCATCGTTCACGTGGCCATCAATATGTACAGCCACCCCCCGCAATTTCGCTCGGCTCTTAGGCCATGACTGATGTCGCCCCACTTAACGGAGCCCAGGGCTGCCCAGAGGTGTGGGTAGGCCAGTACACAAAGCATCTTATTAAAAACTGGACGATTCTATCTCGAAGACGATCTAGGTTCGCCTGAGCTGAGTCTAGAACAAGGTGGGTTGTGCCTCAAGTGACCAGCCACTGGTAATCTTAATCTTTCTTCACTTCATCTGCCCGGCGCCCTGAGATATTTTGGAAATGGTCCATTGCATAATTTGCATTGGCAGCCTGAGGAGGAGATTTAATATTCTTCATTAGTCGATTTTGAAGGGACATACGTACCCATTGCGCCAAGTCGCGTATAAAGCTAGGCAGGTGTCGAAGGTAGGGGCAAATATTAGTGTAGAAGGGAACGCTGATGTGCTGGGAATCTTGTTCGTCCAAGACAGCAATGATGCGCTTCACGACAGTGACAGGCTGGATACTGGGGAAGAAAAACTTGTGGAACACAGTATCTGGCATAGTGAAGGTCTTGAAGAGTGGAGTCATGATGTGTCCAGGGGTCACCAACGTTGTACGAATCTGTGGGCACTTGTACCTGAAATACGAAGATCAGGATGGGGAAGATACTGCACATGTGAAGGCAGCATACTTAACGTCAAGTTCATATCGCAGTGATTCATGGAAGGACGTCACAGCGGCCTTGGAAGCACAATAATCGGCTACAACAATGTCAACATGATACGCGGGTGAGATTATTGGGAACGCACAATTCCTCGCTGCTCCAAAGTAGCTCAGCACAGAAGACATAGTGACCTTTCCAATGACTTCGTAAACAAAATAGGGCAAGGAGCAAGTTGAATATCTTACAATGTGGCCTGACTTATTCTTAATGAGCGATGGTAGGAAAGCTTTCACTGTCCAGAAGTGAGCAAGTGTATTTACTCCAAAAGTTCTGGCTTCTTCATCAGCACAATCCAAGAAAGGTCGAAGAAAACATACTGTTGGATGTCCGCTGGCTTTAAGTCAAGAATGGTCTTCCCTTGTACAACGCCAGCGTTGTTGACGATAATGGTTGGCTCACCAATCTATACAACGAATCATGAGCTAGGTTGGCGAGAAATTCCCACCTAAATCACTCACCTCTTCTATAATTTTCTTTGAAACGGCCTCGACCTCTTCCCACTTCGAAACATCGCACTTATAATACGTGATATTGTCTGCACAGGGATCAGAAAGTTGATGCCTTGGATAGCAATTAATGACGAACAATTCTCAGTGACAATTGGCTGGATGTCAAGAACAACCACATTGACATTCCGGACAGCCAGGGTATTGGCCAAGAGCTCTCCCACTCCCGAGGATCCTGTTCATGAATGAGAGGAAATTTTTTTAAGTTTGTAACATAGCGTAACGCACCACCTGTAATTACGACAATCTGCTCGCCCCAGTCGAATCTCCCAGGGCCGAAGACAAGGCCTCTCTGGTTACGGTACAACCTTGAACACCACTTGAGGAACACTGGATAACAATGAAAAGACGGTAGCATTATCCAATCAAGCACACCCACGCCATGATGAGATAAAAGCCCAGTAAATTGATGTGTACACGACGGAGGGATCGGTAATCTTTGCACCCTGAAAGACAAAAAAGAGAGGAACGAAGAACATGAAGAAAGGCCCTAAGATAATTGAGCCTCTGGGAGGGTAGAATCACAGATCACAGGCCTCACCAAAGACGGTGTGTGCCAGCACTTTGACGAAAATGTCCACATCTAGTGAGTCAAACACCGGCGACCCGTCTGGAGAGGAACGTTGGGAGTCCATTTTTAAGCCTGAAGGTACCAAAGTAGTTGGTTCAGTAGGGCGCAGCCTCTGGTCAAAAGCGGTCACTGAAGAAATAGTGAAGACATCAAACGTCTCTGAAGGGGTTGACGGTCTCTGAGTGATGGTGATCCTCGTTTCTGATTTGAATCCGAATTTGGCAGCATCTCGTCTTGAGTTCAAACCAACATGCCTGACGACTCTATCCACCCGCCAGTTCGTCTCCATCCTGTGTCTTCTAAACCTGCGAGTGTCAAGGACACAGAAAACATCCTCGAGAGTTTTATCGACGATTTCCGGGAGCGTAGCTCAGCAGCACAAGGCGGGAACACTGCAGTAACGGTTCAACTCCGAAAACTACGAGATGCTTTACAAGAGGAATCGAAAATGAAGGTTTGATCGTCACAGTGCGTATGATTTCTCATTTTTCGTTGAAAAGAGGAATGACAATTGAAGTACAGGCGAAGCGATGATACGAGGCAAAATTTCTTGGACGACCTGGTCGTATCCCAATGTCCATTGACTGTGGCGACGCTTCACGCTGACTTCGACACATCAACCAACATATCAGTCTTGCGATTTGACCTTCTATCGCCTGTACCAACTCCGCACGGTGGAATTTGGGTGGTGACGAGGAGGATAGAAACAGCTAGGAAGAGTTGGCATAATGGATCGCATTGCAATTTGGGCCCTTACGCTCTTTTCTGCCTTTACACTTCAGTTTTCAACGTTGTATAGACGCGCTTGGTATTTCATATGTGCAGTGTTATATGCTCAAAAGATTGCTTCTAGATGGCGCCGAGCCTGCGCCTCTGCGCCTCTGCTCAGAAGTCATGGTCTATAATTAGGATCGACGGCTTCCACTTTGCTTCAGCCTCCATCATCTCAATTACCAATTTGGCCCAATGCACTTTTCCTGTTGACTATCTCGTCGTTTCCCCCTCTTTTCTGCCTTGATGATGGGGAACGCCCTCGGCGAGCCCGTCGATGATGAAGGATTAGCCCAGAATGAGAGGCCAAACTTGACTGATAAGGTAGGTGTTCACTGCCTTTTGGTCCTGTAAGATCATTTGCCTCTTCCACAGAGTCTCTGCAGTTTCAGCGAAGATTCAACTGGCAGGGTGGTAAGGACTAGTTCAATAATCGATTTAAGGCGCATCCGACAAACATCTCTGCAGCAGCTCCATGGACATGGCCTTACTCTGACCATTCGACATAAACCTCTTCCAGTCGTGCGTTTTGATGACTGCAATGCGTTTCTCGGCTTTTAAAAATAATAATATGTAGGATGAAGAGGTTTCCAAATTGTCTCCTCAGACAGATAGTTCTGCCCCAACACCGTCACCCGACAGCTCTTTCCCGGATTTCGAAATTCCCGAAACGTTCGATTCTTCCAATTCGACTGCCATGCCTGGATTCTTTGCCAATCCTCCTGCGACCATTACAAATATCAATAATAACGATCAATTGCTAGTAGTATGCGCATACAATACATCTTGGTCTAATCATTCAGATACATTAACGATCCAACAGGACGTCTCCATTCCCAAAGATTCTGACTCGTTGTCCACACAGCAACCTCTGAAACAGGATGAAGTGACAGATCCTAAGCGCAGTCAACCCAAGGCTCGTATCGTCTACCTGTTGCCTGGATCTATCCTAATCACTATATTTAGGCGGTACAACATCTTACTCAGCTCGAGTCGACCGTGGAGAACGTTTTATCAAGTCCTGCCCCAGTATATGCTGCTACAACACTCCCAGATATACCAAATTCCGGCATCGGTCAAGCAGAGGTAAATACAACGCGCCTACTTTTCCGGGGTTTGTGTGACAATGGTGCCTATAGCTCAAAGTGCACTTGGCCCCCCATTTTGCCAAAGAATCACCTGTGCACGGGGAAGAGCTTCCACCGGCTGCACGTATACAAGAACAACTTCCACGTCTTGTCACGACGTACGCAGATGCAACCAATGTTCGTTGTTGCTGCTTCTTTTTTTTTTCGCTTTCACCGTTTGAACATGCCAAATCAGCTTGCGATGAAATACCCCGAGCTTGCAGGAGAGATCCTTACACGTCCCATCCCTAAGGCGACCCAGACACAGCCAGTGCCTAACACGAAAGCAGCCAGATCACTTTCTTCAAATCTCCACACTCCCGACAGACCTCATTGGGCTGTGGCATCAATGGAGGCCGTCATGACACAGCCTTCCTCAGGGACATCTTACGACGGCGAATCCGCAGCTTCAAATAGGGAGAGCCTGCGTGCAAGAGGGGGTGGTATCAATCAAAGTGTGTGGGCTCCTCGTCAAAAGAGTCGCCACTCTCTCCAAGATCCGACAGGAGAACGCCACGAACCTCCGCCACATCGTAGAGTGGCTGTCGAATACAATCAACCTCCATCCAGCGCCTCTCTCATCGAACGATTATCTGAACCCTCAAATACAAAGTCAAAAACTTCCGTAGGTGGGAAAGACACAGGCACTTGTGGGTCATCGCAGATCCAAGGTCGGGGTCGGGATCTCGCAAATGGCAATCGCAACAATCCCCTGTCGGCTGCCTCTTCTTTTGGACACTCCGACCTTGGCGCAGATCATGAAATCCCTAATGAATGGGGCCCAGTTACCGCTCATTCGTGGAACAGCGTCCCGAACGCCACAAATGCGCTATATGACAACACTTATCAGCAGGTACCATCTAGTTCGGGAACAGACCGACTCGGTCGGCACGTTATCACTCCTAAAACGAGTGACATCAAGTCGGAGGAACAGAAACAGGCGACTCGTCGAGCGTTTAAGCAACAGGTATCTGATCTCAACATTGCCGCCCGCAGTTACTTGGAAGGGTCAGATCGGGGAAGTCGGAGAGCATCGTCGAGCAACAGTTCCAATCGAGGCGTTGAGATAGATGGTTTAATTGATACTCCCTCTCTTGCGCACTCACTAAACTGACATCTCTTGACAGAAAACCCCGACGAGACCTTGGAGGAGAGATTCCATCGGTTGAACTGCTCGGATTCACAACGGAGTATTGATACCCAAAGAGAAACACCAGCATATGATTTCCCGACACCCAAGCTACACTCTGAAGAATCCCCTTTTCGTGATACTCAACTCCGAACAATCAACACTCCACATGCCTCGCAAATCCCATACAGTCACTCTTCCAACTCTAAACTGCATATGTTCTCGGCCGTTTCCTCGATTCAATTACAAGAAAATCGTCCCACTAGTAACAATTATATCGACCCCGCTGATGAGTGGCTTCCAGTTCAACCCTCCGCCGACGACTGGGACCTTCCCAAACCACCAAACCCACACAGACTAGCGCCTTTCCGAGTACTCCACGCCGCTGATGATTCAAATGCACACAGCTCCTCAAAACCGTTTGCTAGGAATCACAGTAACAGTCACCATGTAACCCGGAACACAGGACCCTCTTACCAATCTGGACCTGACCCCTGCACAAACCGGCCAGCACGGTTCGAGGAAGCCTCCTCAAATAACGTCGGACCGAGCCCCGAGACGAGACCTCAATACACTAAGCGTTCGCGGCAGAGTCTCCCGGCCCAGGCGGAGGCGTATTCTCAACACTTGGCAACCACTAATTTTCCGTCTAATTATGGTGGTAGAAGAGGTCGCGGATGGAGGGGCGATAGGCGCGGGCCTATGAATCCTTCGACTCAGTATGCCCAACCGCGCCATGATCCATATGGCCCAACAACCTCAGAGGATGACGATGGATGGGAGCAGCCTATGGTCACGGGTTGGTGAAGAGCCAGAGGCTGGACAATATCTGTTCTTTCGATGAACATTTGGTACATTTTCGGCACCGCGTGATAATTGACGCTTGTTCTGCACTCAAAAGATAATCCATGTTTGTAGCCGTTGTGGTATCTCTGTTCCTTATGATATTGTAGACGAAAGGTCATCTGTTAAGCCGCCACCATCATGAAGAAGAATGCAGATTGCCTTCAAAATTCAGATGAATCTTTCAGTCATGCTCATGTCCTCGATCAAGAATTAAGAGACCGGTGATCGGCCCATAGCACATACATGGCTGGTCAGATACTCCCAATCACCGTTACTGATCCGTCATGAAATGGAGATGAAGGTCATGGAGCTACACACCTTCAGGGATATGCCAAGAAAGAAATAGATAGCTGTACAACTGTATACAAAGTTAAAGTAGTACAGGGGATTGATAGTTTGCGGCGATAGGAACGTCTTCTAGCGTGAGTGGCCCTCAAGGTAACATTCAGGGCTGAGTTAGAGGTTGGAGTCGCTGACTCTAAAAAATAGCGGACCTAAGTCGCGTCAAGAACAGAAAAAGGCATGGTATATGTCGAGGAAGGGCGCATGAGGGCGCCGGATTGGAATGGGGTATCAGGATTGTGCCGTCATTTGTGGGTTACATATTACACTTGGACGTTATCACTGTAGGCACGATCGATTGTGTCAATCGAGGGCAAAGTCCAGCGTATCCAGGAACATTACTTACGCTGCTTTCCCGACGACATTGCCCGCAGGGTCATAAAGGCACACATAGTAAGTCGCTAAGCCCGTCCTGCGACCTAAGAGGTTGTTGCACGTCGCTTTCGCGCATCCAACCTGCGTCGTGTCCTTCCACACAATCTGCGTGAAGTGGTTGTACGTCGGCTTCGCTGGATCGTATTCACCTGTAACAAGCGCCCAACCGTCAAAACTTTATTCAAAATACTGATTCGTACGCCACATAACGTGCATTTCGTGATATAATCGTGCACAGCGGAAGCGAAGTACGGAGAAAAGCACACACCTTTGTCTTTCACAAACTGGTCGATCGCAGTTGGGATGTCGAACGTGCCGGTCGCGGCAGCGTGCAGCTCACCGTATGGGGTTGTGCTGAGCCTGCCCTCGGTGCGCGTAAATTTACATTGATCAGCCCATAGTGCCGCTTTTGCGGCGTAGGGGGCCGACCAGATGAGGGCGGTGGCGTTATGGGCCTTGCGTATGTCGTTGTGGGCATCAAGGAAGGCGCTAGCGTCAGCGGCGGCGGCGCGTCGTAGCGCGAGCGAATGGGCTGTTGTGACATACTGGCCTGTAGCATGGGCTGCGGGAAAGAGGGTGGCGATCAGGAAAGCGAAGAGAGTCATGAAAAGCATATCGGGAGGTAAATGAGTGTAAGGGTGCTGGCGGAAGCGAGCAAGACGACTGGGAAGACGAAGAAGGGACGGTCAACGACGGAGAAATTCAACTCAATTTTTGCTTGTGCTTTGCAGGTGTAGTGATTCTGATCAACTCTCGGCATGGTATCCTTGGTGACACGGAAACTCTAAGGCCTAAGACAGGGCGATCTATGGCCGTCATAGACGTAAATCCTACAAAGCCTATGAAAAGTTTATTTCAACTCTCAAGATCGTAAAGAATTGACATCCAGGAGCCGTTCAGTGGGAGTTGGAGGTATACCCCACAATTCAATCTTATCTTTGAACCTGGAATCAAAATCACGTATCGGCAGCGTTGTATGATACACATGGGCCCTTCACGTGTTTAACGACATCTCGTACTGTGTAAATGTGAAAAGATGTATCATTTGCGGGACAATCTGTTAGGCTCCAAGTCGACCATGAGCAGCCGAGTAAACAGCGACGGGGGCGCCACAGCACGAGGGCTAGCGTTGCGTGATCAACAAGAGGGAATGATCTATACGGGACGTATGTTGTATTCCTGCTTGAAGGTATCGAGATCTTGTTCTTTGGACTTGTACTGCTCTGTCAGGTTGGCGACAGCCTTGCGAATCTGCCGGACAAAGTTAGGCTATAGCGAGTGGCAGATGGTGAAATAGGCCAACGTACACCGTCACGAGTTGTAACGAGGGTAGGGACGACATCCTTGACAGTCCGTTCGACAAGGACACCGCCGATAAGACGGAAGCATTTGCGATCTGGCTCATCGGCCAATGCGTCGTTGAGAGTGGAAAGCACGAGACTGCATCGATTAGGCATAAGCTGATTGCCTTGACTTGTCACTGTGTGAAGCCGACGGAGAAAAGACTAACCCATGCTCATCGGCCTGCTGCTCGAGCTCCCCTATCTTTCCTGCCAAAGCCTGCATCTCATTCTGCATTCGAACATAGGTTTGTTGGATCTCTGGCTGAGGACTGCAGTGAACACAATAGAACTGTAGAAGACGGGCAACACACACCCTGATCTGAGAGGGGCGGAGGCCTTGCCCTTGCCGCAGCTTTTGCAGCCTGCGTAGAAGACATCAGTAAAGGTTTTGAGTTTCTCCGGCTGTGATTGGCCAGAAGACGGTGTGACGCGCGTGACCCTTGCACTCCCGTGTCACGTTCTCTGTCTTGTCCAACTCTTTCGTCGCTGTTGGCAACGTCGAGCCCCCTATGTCCTTCATAAGACCGCGCGTCGTGCTCGGCATTCAGCCGCGATTTATTCTCGCCCCGCGCACGCCCTCAGTGCGAGCGGCCATCGTTGCTCACCGTCTGCTCTCGACATCCACCATTCTCCGTGCCCAACACGCTCACCCAGACAACTCATACCACGCTCTTCAGAGTGGTATCTCGGCGCGTGAGCACAAGCACGCTCCAGCTACGGAGCCTATTTACGATGCCCGCGGCAAGGAACTTAACCCTTACGAGCATGGACCTTCTGCTATCGACAAGGCAGTCCATTTGTTCTTCTTCACAGAAATCATTCGCGGTCAGCATCTTTCTCCTCAATCAGGGGTACACATCTCATCTATTCACAGGCATGTGGATTGTCCTTGAGAATTTCTTCCGACCTCCGTATACCATCATGTACCCGTTTGAGAAGGGTCCACTCTCACCCCGCTTCCGCGGAGAACATGCCCTCCGCCGGTACCCCAGTGGTGAAGAGCGTTGCATTGGTGAGTTGTCGCTATTAACCAGAGTAATTATTGCTCACGAGTTCACCCCTAGCCTGCAAACTTTGTGAAGCAATTTGTCCCGCCCAGGCAATTACCATCGAAAGCGAGGCCCGATTAGATGGGTCAAGAAAAACAACCAAATACGGTATGGTTTTCTCCACCGCCGCAGCTCTCCTTCGTAATCTGATTTTGATACAGATATTGACATGACCAAGTGCATCTATTGCGGGTTCTGCCAGGAGGCGTGTCCAGTTGACGCCATTGTCGAAAGTACGCTATTTGTACACCAATATTCCGTAATCCTCTGATTAAGTTCATTTCTTTGTTAGCCCAAAACCAGGAATTCTCAACAGAAACTCGCGAGGAACTTCTCTACAACAAGGAGAAACTTCTTGCGAATGGTGACAGAGCCGAGGCCGAGATTGCAGCGAACCTTCATTGTGTGTCTCATTTAGCCACCATTTGGGGACGATTTAACCAATTCCTTCTTCCAGCTGACCATGTTTATCGGTGATGTGAGAATAGAATGGAAGTAATGTACTCCGCAGCGCCTCTGTATCGACGTCAAATATCAGCGCGCCCTTTTCTGATCCTCTTTTGTTGATATGCTTCACATCTTGATCTTTAAATACCGCCCGCCCGCCTTAGCAAACTAGTTTGCAACGGGGTACCACGAGGCTACGGTCCTTGTATACTGACATTATCCGTATCCATCTAAGCACAGCCTATCAATATCAATCTTGTGTCGCAATGGATCAAGCCTGAGTGCTTGCACATTACTTGGACAGGGATCTGGAACATTCCCCTGCATTCAAATTTCTTTTTCGAGGCAAGCGTATCTGTTTTCAATGTATCGCAGGTGATTACTGACTCGTTTGCACAAAACTATCACACGGTACGAGTCATTGTTCTCTGCATTTATACCAAATGGGACTTTATCACATACACAACAGTCCGACATTGGAAATATAATGTGGTGGAATTTAACAACACCGCTTATTAACATGCGTGTTCGACTGATCGGCTTTCGCGTCGGTCGCGCCCAACTATATTGGGCAAAAGCCTCCTTCTCAGGTTCAGTCTGGCCACTCCATAGGCTTGCTTATCGCTGCTGTAACAGGGGTGCCACATGCCACCAGTCAGTGTTAGAATCTAAGCAAACACGGCAAGTTTCAAGTCAACCACCGAAGCCTCTTGCTCGAGATTTCGCCACATCTGGTCAGCCTTGCGCTTCCAGAACATTATGTCTATTCAACACACACACTCTGATCGCACGGCCTCGGTCGAAAGGCTATGTTCGTTGATCAAGCACTCATGGTGAGATCCTCCGGTGAATGCATATCGTCCTGCATGTGCTTATCGCACCACGTCACCCTCTTGCAGCGATCGAACTAATTCACATGGAGGGCATCTGTCACAGGCATCCTAGAGCCGCAGTTTACGACGGTTTCCGGCTCGCACTGCCCTACTGGATCTCAAATCAGAATCATGATACTTCCAAAGGCTCAGAGGGTCCACAGTTCCCGCACTTGCTCAAACTGTGCTTCTGGTGGCCCCTATTTCAAGGATCTTGTTGGAATCCCACATGTCTGCTCCAACATTCTGCCGCCGGAGCACTGGGCCCTGTCTCTGTTACAGATCCGCCGGACCTCGACCCATCCACGGGCAAACACCAACGCAAACACAGAGCCATGAATACACCACCCATTCACGGACACGGGGTCCCAGGACATGGAGTGGAAGTTGCCCTTCGCCACAGTGCCCGCGCTAGCTGCCGAGAGAGTCAGCCACACACGCTAAGACACGGCTGCGTGTGCTATGCTGTTGCTGGCGTATGCCCGACAGCTGATCGGACGCTCTGAAAGCGCTACCAACAGTATGGGCACCTGGCACCCGTCGACTGCGATTTTACCATGAGCATGCTTGTGCTTTTGGGGGTTTAGGCCCTAGGACATGGCGGAGATCACTCTCGTGAACAATTTACTTCGGAGCCACCATCAAGTCAACACGCCGCCCCCTCCTGTACATGTGCCCCTCCCACCTCCAACCACAGCTATGCCGAATACACTCATGCATCCTAGGGCCGTCGCTGTCTGGGCTTGGATGGACACATATTAGTTTGGACAGGGATACGCAGTGGTCTGACACACGGACTTTCGAGGGTGCAATCTCCAGTGGGTTCCACAGTCTTCTATTAATGAACGCTCGTCGGCTTTGTGTGGGCGCCTGGCCTATGCCTATGCGTGCCGCCGGATAAATGGCAACGCCGTGCCCTGTTGACCTGACAGTCCTTTGTCATATACGAGTCATGATAGATAGTAAGGGGTGCAATTTCATTCATTCATTTGGTGTTTCTTCTACCATGTCAGGAAGTGTCAAGGCTGGGTTCATTGTTTTTTCCCCCCCAACGACATTATATTGGGCCCGCATGCAGTGCACTGGATCACATTGTATCGACGCGCTGAAACCTATCGGCCTCATATATTAATCTGTCACTGTTCTCACCAATTTTAGGTATTCTCGCCGACCCTGGTGGCGAAGAGAACCTTAATTGGCCGGGGCTGAAGTAACTATGCATCCATGCAAATACTGAAGCTGGTGTATGCGTTCCCCGCCTTGGAAGCTGTCAGTCAGCCAGCCAGCCAGCCGCTGTCGAGTTCAAAAAAAAAAAAAAAAAAAAAACTTTGACCACACCCGCGAAAGACGGCGTCGACCTTGGGCTGTGTGAATCGCAATCACGTATCTGCTTTCTGAATCACATTCAACCCCCACCGTTTACCAAATGTCATACCTGGTTGTTCCCAGCGACCCCGGTGGACGAACCCCTCGCAAACTACGTAGCTATGATAGTGGGATTTATTTTATTCTATTTTTTATTTCCTGAACTCGCAAACTACATAGTTATGATAGTGGGACTTTTCCTGGCTGAGACCCTTACGATGTCGGTCGTTAGTAAGACGTTTGCTCTTTTCGGAGGGGTGGTGTCGTATGTTCCTGTGTCCAGGAACCTACTAGCGCTATCGATAGGCTTTGGGTTCATTCATTGTTCCAACTCCCACATTCCCCGCGTCCGATGAAGACGATGTTGTGGTTGTGCTGCTTTGTTCTGTCCGTGCCATGCACTATTACCATCGTTGTCCTACTTCTATTCACTCATATTGCCCAATGGCGAACAACATCCAGAGACTGGCTGAAGTTTGACCCAGCTTGTGTCAGGGTGTTGGGGGGGGGGGGGGAAGGGGGGGGTGTCTGTTCCTTCCGGGGGTTTGTTTATTGCTCTTACGGAACTGAGACCTGGTATATGATCTTCAAATAGATAGATGGAGGATTTATCTGAGAGAGGCAATTATAGGGTCTCTGAGGCCCTGAGCAGCAGTTCCCGCTATTCCGGATGTGGCTTGTATTCGTGTTGCGGAGATGTGGCAGTCATGACCAGATACTTAGTGCGTAAACACATGAGGGTCATCGGACCATCTGCTTGGAGTGTCATGAGGACACACGTTTTATGGCATGGACTAGAGGGATGCTCGACGCCAAAAGACAAAAGTCTGCCTAGGATAGAACAACTTCGGATATACACATAAACAACTGACAATCCTTTAGTTGATAGCAACAAAGAAAAAGAAGTTTGATGTAAACGGAACAGATGGCCCCAGGACAAGTTTCGCTCGAGCCAAAATGGAATATCATATTACAACTGACTTGTGGGGCCCATTCGGTCGGCGTCCTGGTTATCGATACTTCGGCGATGTTCTCGATGATACCGTTTACCCCTATCATCGGGTGCCCTCCCGCTTTGGTAGTCGCCTGCGTCATCGCCTTCCTCCATGTCACTTCGTCCCCGCTTCCGCGACGCCTCGAAACCTCCTCGATCGCGGGATCGCCCGTCCTCGTGGACGAAATCCATCTCCTCATTCGGCGGATTCACAGGCCGCAGCGTGTACCCCCGTGTGCGCTCCTGTTGTTGTTGGGAATCGTAATAGTGCCGCGAATCCGAGCGAGAGGCATCAGCTCCCCCCACACCGTTTCCGGACCCGGCGCCTGAAACGGGGGATCCAGAACGGGAATGCGAGGGGTACCCCCCACCACCACCACCACCACCACCTGCAGCCGCGTTTGACGGCAGCGGCGCGTCATAGTAGGCCGGCTCGTCACGCGCATGACTTGAACCGAGCGGCTCGGGGTAGTCGCTCGCGCGGTCGTAGGCCTGGCGGTTGCGGTGCGCGAGGGGGGGCGACATGGCTGCGCTGGGGTCGCGCGGGGTGCGTCCGAGGTCACGCGGGTGGCTGCGTTCTTGGTCGAGCTCGCGTCGGTCGTACTCCTCTCTCCCTGGGGGCGCGGGGCTCACGCGCAGATGCGGATGCGGATGCGGATGGACGCGCCGGGTGTCACCCGGCGGGGGTGAATGACGGGGCATGAAAGCAGAAAGACGAGAGTGTTCGCCGTGTTGGCCGTCGTGGCTCTCATGGCGTCTCGGTCTCTCCCTCTCCCTCTCCTGCATCGGCGGGGGGCTGTGTAGGACCTGCTGCAGGCCCAGGGCTTCCGGGTAGGGGTGGGCCGGGAGGTACTGCTGTTGTGCGCGGGAGCGGGACTGGGAGCGGGTGCGTTCGTGGGAGGTGCTGGAATGGGTGTGGTGCATGGTGGGGCTGACGTGGGGCCGCGCGTTGGGGAGAGGGGGGGGGGGAAGATGCTGCGCTGGGTGACGCGAGTCGTGGCGGCTTGGAGGGGGAGAAAGGGCGCGGGGGGTGTGGGCGGCGGATACGATGCGGGGGGCGCTGTACTCGTTGTTGGGGGCATCGTCGGGGATGTCCTGGAAGTGGTGGCTGCCCGAGTGGGAGCGCGAGAACGGCGGGGGCACGGGGCCAGGCAGGGGCGGAGGCATGGGGACCCTATTCTGGGGCTCAGTCGGCGACGGGGTCGCAGCGAGGCGCTCGTAGAGAATGCTGCAAACGGTGGATTTTAGCGCGTCTGATGACAAGGAACGGTTCGAACAACGACGCACGCCCGCTCTAGTTTCATCCGCTGGATGCTCCGCTTGGCCTGGAGAACCTTGAAATGAAGTTTATCATTGTCCTTGAGGCAGAGTTAGAGGTAATTGCGGGGGCGGAGGAGGGGCCAACTGACGATTTCGATCTCTTTGACCTTCCTTTTGAGCTCCCTGTATTTTGTCTGGTATTTTGCGTCCTCTGCACCGGCCGTAATGCCCACAGTGGGCTGTGGTGGCTTGAGGCGGACAGAGGGACCGGGGGACGGGCGGACAGACATGGGAGAGTGGATGAAAAGTCCGAACAGCTGGCAGGCGCCATTCTTGTTTCGAACTGTAGATGGTTCAATAACTTTCCTTTTTCGGTCCTTTTTTTTTTTTCATAAACTCAAAGTGTCGCAACATTCTGCATGCCCGAGGCCAGCACACAGGCACAACCGCACAACATCCCACACAGCAACCCTGGGTGGACGCCCTTGCACTCTTTTCGTTTCTTCGCCACAACAACAAAAACTTTTCTCACGCGGGTCACGTGATACGCTCAACCTCAGCGCCGTTCGCTGCCGTCTTGACTACTGACAAGCAACTACAGCAAAAAAAAGTACGTGGCGCTCTTGATCGCTGCGGACATACGCTAACTAGAGCTACTTTGACAGTGTCGGTGCCGTACAGACAGTATGGAGTTGGGCTTGGTCTGAAGGCGCTGGTCTGACTCAGTGGTTTGCTTGCAGGGACATGCCCCCTGCGGGGGGCTTCGAAGCCATAAAGTACAAGCGCAACCTGCCGTTCCGGGGGCCAGGATCGCTGGTTATCCTCGGAACGGTGACCGGGATCTGCGCCTGGGGGTTTTATAGAGTGGGGATGGGGAATCTAGAAAAACGGTACGAAGCCAATAATATGTGCGGACAGAGTGGGGGGAGTCAGCTGGACGTGGAACGTGTCTGGTCAGCGCCCGCTCGCCGCTGAACGTGGCAGGATAGGATCCGGCCGCATGTGGGACGGGCTTATCTTGTCATGCATACCGGACCGCAGGAGAAGATGGCTGATTTGGCAATGACAGAGAACTGGAGCGCGAGAAAGTGTGGTCGCGCATCCACCTTGTGCCACTGCTCATGGCGGAAGGAGACCGGGATGCGTACCGACGCGAACAGGCGGCGGTTGGGCGGGAAAGGGCAATAATGAAGAACATAAAGGGCTGGGAGGTGAGTAGCTCCTGATGGTGTAGAACTGATGGATTGAACCGGGCTGCAGGCCGGAAAGGGAGTGTATCACAGCAACAGATATCGGTCGCCGGAAATTGTGATTTGAGGCATAGATAGCTAGTTGTAATGGAAGAGACGTGTGACTGAACGAACATTGTCAGAAGACATACATGCCCGGTAGCTTGGGTCGTTGCTGCCAAATCCGGCAAACAAAGGAACCTCGATCCGGATTTCGTTGAGATCTCTGGCAACATATGTATCGATTCCTTTTTAAACAGCCATGGTATCGCCCTCCTCCCATCCTCCCTCGCCGGTTAATGCCTGCTGCAACCAGCCGCCGGCCCTTCTCGTCCATGGCTGCCTTCTACTCGTCCCCCATCCTCAACTTTGACGACTCCCCCGTCGCCGACGCCGACCAGCTCCTCTTTGACTTTGAGGACTTTAGTCCCACCTCGCCCCAGTGGCGTCCCTACCTTGACTTTGACGACGACGTCAAGCCTGCCCCACTCCCAGCCTTTCCCCTCGCCTCCCCAGCCGACAGCGGCTACTTTGACACCACCGGCTATCCCATTGGCCTCCACAAGAGCTCCCCTCCACCAGACCACCAGCTCAATCTCTCAAACTGGATCAACGACACCGACCTCGCCTTGCCCAGCCCATCGTCCCCGATTCCCATCCCCGCCTCATACCAGGACCACCTCCACTTCCCCTCCTTCTCCCCTGCAGAGTTCGCCGCCCCTCGGTCCATCTCCCCCTCTTCATTCGACGACCACTTCTCCCCCCACCGCACCCGCCTCGACTCCATCTCTCCCCAAGATACGTCCTTCCAGGCCCCTGCCTGGTACCCTTCTCGCAACCTCCGCTCCTCATCCCGTCCATCCGTCAGGCACTCTCCCATGGTCGACTCCACCACTGTCCGCCAGCGCGTCCCATCCCTCCGCGGCTCCGTAGCATCCGGCCTTCTCTTCACATCCATGAGCGCTCCTGCTTCCGCCGAGCCTCGCTCTCCTCGTGCCTATAGCCGCCGTGCCGAATCCGTCAGTGCCAATGATGACCCAGATACCACCGTAAGGAGGAAGAAGCGCAGCCCCCCTATAGAGGACCCTGCGCTCCCAGGCAAACTCACAACCGAGCCAGGTCAGTCACATCGCCACACTTGTTTATTGTTCTCGTTTTAACGCCCCTAACCCGCAGCCCTCAAATCCGTCATCCGTCCCCCCAAGTTGGCCCCGTCTGCTTGGCAGCTGTATTTCACAGACTGGATCCAGAAACAGCAGGCATACGGAACACGTAAGCTCAATGTCGCTCAGGCTGCAAAAGAGGCCGGCCAGGAATACGCTTGTCTGACCAATGAGGAGAAAGAGGTGTGTGTATGACCTGACGTCATTTCCCTTTCCAACCATCCCTGACTCCCCCCATTGTAGCCCTACAAACGGCGGTCACAGGCCGCCAAAGAGGCCCGTGAGCGGGAGCTCGCTGCTTATATGCGCACTCTCACCCCAGATGACATCAAACGCGAGAACGCGTTCCGCGCTGCCCAGCGCAAGGCTGGGAAATCTCGCAAGAGCAATATCAAAGACCCCAATGCTCCCAAGAAGCCCCTTAGCGCTTATTTCATGTTCCTCCAGCGCATCAGGGCAAATCCACAATATGTCCGGGACATCTTTGGAGATGAGACCGAGACCACCAAACAGAGTGTGCTGGCCGCAGCTAGGTGGCGTTCAATGACGGACGCGGAGCGTCAAGTACGTCGTTTATTAGTCTGATTTTAGGTTTCTCTCATTGATCCATGGGGAAAAATAGCCCTTCCTCGCCCAGGCCGAACAGGAGAAGATGGAGTACGAGGCCGCCAGACGGGTCTACGAAGAAGGCTCCCCAAGTTATGGCTCGTCTAATATTAACTTTAGCATTCTCCCGGGCAGCCCGCCTTTTCCGTCAATGAAGATGGAGTCGGAGAGTGAAGGCGAGGGGTTTGCCATCGATGACACCCTTCGCTCCTAATTATTTTTGATTTGTGCTTTTTCGGCCGCATGCTCTTTACGACCTCTTACGCCCCACACTCATTGACACTTTTCTTTTGACGTTACACATACATACATTACTTACTGGGCTGCGATTTGACGGACTTCTACATCTACATATGCTTTTATTACCCGTGTATTTCTATGGCTGGCATTACGAAGTAGATATAGCTTTATGGGCGCCTTACACATTGCAGCGCCCCCCCCTTTGTTCACGTATAGATAATAACATACGTCATGAACAAAAATGATGGATGATGATTACAACGGCAGGCGTAGGACCATCTTCTGATGAGGATCTCCTTCTTCATCGAACTCTGCACCCTGTGATGGATCATCCGAGATCTGGACTAAATACAGGTTCTTCATTAAGGACAAGGCACTTACTTCAGCCTGGTATCCAAATCTAATGCGGCGATCAGAAGATGTGAAGGGTGGAGGGGAAGAAGAAGAGGTGACGTACTTGGTGTAGAAACCCTTGACGGGGATTTGCGAGTGGCTTACAATCTCCGCCCATTCAGTCGAGCCAGCGCCTAGCGCGTGGGCCTTGACCCAGCCATGCAGCGCGAGAACGAGCTCGTGCCCAAAGCGGAAGCCGCGGTACGCTTTGAGCACGGCGAGGCGGCTGAGCTTGTAGTAACCCCCTGGCGCGCGGTACGCCCTGATCGTCCCGACGGGCGTCGCGGACGGGGTGAGCCTCAGCAGAAAGTGCGTCGCGGTCGGGTCGAACCTGTTTTCGGGAGGTCAGTGATGAGCGCGTCTCATGAAGGGAGCGTTTGTGCGGACTCATCAATCTCCGTCTCGAGAGGGAATTTCTGTTCGTGGTGGAAGACGGCGATTCTCTAGGAGTAGTTGGCAATTACGCGGAGGGGAGAACACATGGGAAAAAAAGAAAAAGATGTTTACCACGTCGTAGCAGTGTTGGATGTCGGCTTCAGAGCGTGCAATGACTATCTCGTGTGCTGGACTTTCCATGATCGTTTCAAACGTCCTTTTTTTCTGATCGTTCTTGATGAAAAGAAGATCACGTGCTCATGACGCAGGACAACAAGCAAAAACTCGCAAAAGTTCTGGCAGCTGTCCGCACCCTACTTACAACCTCCCCATTCATTAAACCGGTTGTAATAGGTGAGAGCTGCCGTTATTTTCATCAGAATACATTTACTGACGGGTTGGGGATAAGTGGCCTGTGACTCGTCGCGAGGACGAGTTTCTTATGGTTGAGCCTCTGGCCTCTGTCGTCTACAACTCCTTGCTCTCGGGACGTTCCAAACTAAACTCGGTAGCGCGTACAGTCGCTACCTCTTCCCCTCGTTCCGCTCTAGGCCCCCATTACTTCACCCCTCAACCGAGACGCGTCAAGGGCAAACACAAGTCCCAGGATGTCCCCGAAGAAGAAGCCCCACTTGACCGCTCATTACGGGAATGGTCCAGCTCCAGTCATCGGTCGTTGTTTTGGTGGCCATGTACGTAGCAATGTCAATAACTTGGGGGCCTGTCCGAATTCTCATCTTACCTGATTCTTCCAACAACAATAGTCCATGTCCATTCCATCATGCTCGACGAGCTTTCTCACGGCGAGGCGGCGAATCTCAGACTCAGGAAGCTGAAGCGGCCGAAACCTCGTGCAAGGCTCGTTAGATCCCCGCTTACCATGCCCGGCCAGCGGCGGCACGCGTCGCACGCATCGGACGGCAGCCCCGTACTCCTGCTCAAGGGCCAGCCCTCCATTTCAGACTTCTCCCGGCACGAACACCGCATACAGCGCTTCCAGCACATCGTCCAGCTCCCCCGGTCGGAAGTCGACCTCGACCACGCGTGGATGGCGTATCAGGGCATAGTGGAGTACGACCTCCCACTGACGACCAAGATGTCCTTCGCGGACAAGTTCGTCAGCGCGCTCGAGTTGATGTATCGCACGAAGACGCCGCAGGCGCGGTTGCAGGAGCTGGGCAGCCGCGCAGATGCGATTTTGAACGATCTGGAGCCTTCGATAGGGCCTGGGACGCGTTTCGATCAGTGGAGGCTGTGTCTGGTCGCGAGGACCTTGGCGCTGCTCGGCCTGCACAAGGCGGCGGCGGAGGCTATTCTCCAAGCGGACGCTATTCCTTTGGAATATCAACACAGGGCGGGCATTCCTTATGCGTACGAGATGGTTCTGACGTCCCTTGTGCGCTCGGGAGGCAACCTCCGCGCTGTGGAATTCATCGGTGAGAACTGGGAGCATCTCGCCACGTACCTCGATTTCAAGTCCTCCGCTGTCCATTCTGGCAAGCACCAGCGCGCCGGAAACTCACTGCGCACGACCGCCTCGCGTATTGCGGCTGAGATCGTTAATCCGGCGCCGTTTCTGGAGAAGGAGGGGTGGACGCCCGAGCTGCGCGAGAGCATTGGGTGTTTTTTTATTCAGTCGTTGTCACATGCGTTGCTTGGTCTTGACGGCAGAGAGGTGTTGGTCAAGATGCAGCAACTCCACCTTCGCGTTCCTCAGCATATCCAGTTCATGCTCGCCCGCTCTCTCGCACGACGCACGACGACGGTGCCTGCTGCCATTGCTTTGTTCAAGACCATCCCGCATGGTGAGGCGGATATTCCGTATAAGCAGCTCGGCCTGCATCTCTACGGGAAGCAGGGCGCTATTGACACCGCTGAGGAGTACTTTAGAAGCATCACAGAGCTGTCGGCACCGTCGTCTGAGGACATTGCGTCCCTGATATTCGCCTACGCGATGGTCGACAATGTCAAGCGGGCAGAGGAGATATTCGAAGAGTACTTTCCTTTGAAGGATGGAAAACGCTGCAACTCGCCTGGTCTCACCCACTACTCTGCCGTCATCTTTTCCCATGCGAGGAAGGGGGGGAACAATCAGCCTAGCATCACGCGCTGGCTCACAGACATGGCTAATGAGGACATGGTCCCCAACGAGCACATCTTCACCATCGTCCTCAATGCCTTTGCTGCCGCCGGAGACTTGGAGTCCACCATGGCTGTCCTCGAGCAAATGCGCGAATCTGGCGTCCGCCCGAATGTGGTGACCTACACCATTGTTATTACGCTCCTTGCGCACCGCAAAGACCCTATGGGGGCTGAAGCCGTCTTTAAACGCGCGCTGAGGGAGGGCGTCGTCCCGGACGATCGGATGATCGTTTCAGTGATGAATGCTCACGTCGAAGGCGGCTCGTGGCAGGGTGTTATCAGGGCATACGACTACGTGTCCAGCGCCCGCGTCACCGCGCTTTCCCTCGAAGTCTACAATACCCTGATGAAAGCTTACGTTCTCATTGGGGCCCCTTTCAATGTGGTCTATAAATTCTTCAAGCGGCTGGAGCAGTCAAAGGCGAAGCCTGATCAGTATACGTACTCCCTCCTCGTCCAGTCAGCTTGCGATGCTGGTCTCCTAAAGATCGCGGCGGATATTTATTATGACATGGAGCAGCTATATAAGGACAACCCTGAGCGAAACCTCGACGCCAATGTGTATATCCTGACTATCTTGATGGCAGGGTTCCTCCAGCATGGCGACAAGGTCAAGGCGAAGGCGGTGTACGACGAGATGTTGGAACTGGGCATACAGCCCTCTTCGATCACTTTCGGCGTCATCCTCGGGGCGTATGGGAACGAAAAGTCTAAGGCTAGTCTGGAAATAGCAGAGACATTCATCAAGTCCCTGCTTGCTGTGCCAGAAGAGGAGCGGCTCTGGAAGAAGCCAAAGTACGACAGTGAAAGCGCCCTTCACCATCTTTATGCGCCTGTCATCACTGGCTACGCACGAATGAAGTCGCCCGAGGACGTCGAGCGTGTGTACCAGGACATGCAGGACGCCGGAGGTCCGCCCTCTCTCGGAACGTTGACAGCACTCATGGACGTTTACCGTCGCACCTTCAATGTGGACGCTGTCAAGGAAATTTGGCCCCAGATATACGAACTCGGGATCAAGACGACGTCGAAGGATTGGATGGCCCCGGAGGACGGGCCCTCAGAAATCACGCGTGGTATTAGAGGAAACGTGCTCTGTGTCCCGCTCTCCATCTACATTGATGCCCTCTCTGCCGCCGGCGAACACGACGAGATCGCAGCGGTCTGGAAAGACCTCCGGGCCCGAGGCTTCTCCTTTGACTCTAATAATTGGAACCACCTGGCTGTGGCTTTGGTGCGTGCGGGCCAGGTCGAACGTGCTTTCGAGGTCATAGAGCGCGTTATCATACCTTACCAGACGCTGAGCATCAACTCCAACAAAGCCCGGGACCGCAATCCCACCTCCCCGCTCCTGTCTGACGTACTCCCAGAACAAAACGAAGATGAGGAGGAGGAGGAGGATGAGGTGCCTGGTATTAAGCCGTGGCGCGGTGGTGATCGGGTGCTGAAGGCTAAGCTCGCCCACAGAAAGACACGGTTCAGGGAGGACTTCCACCCGGATTACGAGGACGAACAAGTCGACTTTGCTTACCATCTCCATATACTGCACCAGATTTCGCCAGCATGGGCAACATGGAGGGCTCACAACGCTACACTCTCAATGTTACTCATCGCATACAATCATCTAAATGGGGGCCACCTTATGAAGGCTACGGGGACACCGGAAGGCGAACGCGATCCATCCGAAGGCGCAACGGCGCGGGAGATGCTCAACAGGATTTACACGAAATACCCCAAAACCGTCCAACAGGTACTGGACTACGACGCCAAAGTCAGACAGAAGATGCGATCAGACCATTACAATAGGTATTACGTGTGGGGCTAAAGTATACGGTGGACAGGGTGGAAGGTTACACAGCAAATTCAAGCATTTCCTCAGGCTTCGTCGGAATCGTCGTCGTCAGAGGATTCATCTCGCCGACGGCGCTTACTCGACCCGTGCCGATTGCGCTACAAGATGGATTCATCAGCGTAGGCTCGCAATGGCATTAACCTGGAACTTACCAATGGAAGCTTTTGCCCTTGGTTCCCAAACGCGATGGAGAGGGCAGTGGTATCTGTTATGTCGAAGCTAATCAGAACAAAAGTCACTGTACAAATTAATAATAATTTCGCATACCTGGAACACCCGGGAAGCGCTTCGCGGAGTAAACTACAAAAGGCTCAGTGAAAGTTTGAGCCAACACAGGCGAAACACCCGTATGGACGCATGTGGCACCGGCTTCCGGTGCGGGTGGTCTACAGAGATTTGTTCAGTTATATACCTTTTGAGTTATAGATTACAGGTACGCACGCGCCGATGTTCATCAGGCGCAGTCTAAGACGGAAGCTACCTAGATAATCAAGTGTTATTTCTAGGACAGTCATAAGGAGGAGAGAAAGGCTCGCCTTCGGTTCGGACTGATAGGTCTTGGAACAGGAAGAAGATCCCGGGCTTTCGATGCTCATCAAGGAGACGGCATGCGTTGGCCGATAGTGGACCAATGAGTGTGCGTGTGTATGTATGGCGCGGTTGAGGGGCAGCAACTGCTGGAGGTTGGGACGGGGTAGTGGTGGTCTGGGCCGCAGGTGTAAAATTAGATGAATAGAATGGGGGTGGCGGTGGCATTTGAGTTTGATTATAGCTCGTGGTGGGGGGATAAGAGCTGTCAACTGATGGAGGATTCGCATCATGCCCGTACCGATCCGGTCCCTGCGTCCAACTTGAACTCGAGCCATCTCTTCCGTCAGAGTTAGGGCCACGAAGAGCCGGATCGACTTGCGCGTGAAAGTTGTCTGCTGGTTGATATTGTGCGTCTGATCCCCAGGCTCGATAAGGGAGAGCTTCAGGTTCTTGTTCAGACGACCACGAATCTTGTCCACCTGCCAGAGTCCCGCTGTTTGCGGCACGGGCAAAGGAGGCAATGGATGGTAGAATTGGAGGCGGGTACGTCGTATTACGATCCACAGATGGACTTTGCGCGGAATAGCCCCATGTTGGTGTTTCAGGTGCTGTGGTACTATACGGAGCAGGTGAAGGGAAGTTCATCGCATCTGCCATAGGAGGGAAGTAAGTTTGACTATTAAAGTTAGAGCTTTGAGAGGGCGCTGATTGTGTAGAAATCCCGGTGGGCTGTGGATAAGTGTGTAAGAACGATAGGGTCAAGATTCTTGACGCACAGGACGAACCTGGTCTCCTGACCTGAACGGCGCGGGCGCAGGCGTAGACTGTGATATTGGTGTTTGATTGCCCGAGGAACGAGGATGAGGGGCTGATGAGCTTGTTCCTCGTCGTCTCGTTTTGGTTGAATGAGGTGGCACATAGCGATCCGCTGAAGACGGATGCAAAACCAGATTCATCTCTTCCTTTCCATCGGCAGACCACAAGTCAACGGTAACCAAGAAGAATGAGCAATCGACATCGCTGGCAAAAAAAAATAATTAGGCAAGAACGAGGGAGAATTTAGAAAAAAAGCATATTTAGCAGCTTACTCTACATCAACAATGGAATTGTCGTTTCTCCTAACTACCACTTTCGCTACCGCAGCTGGAGCTAACGGTCTCCGATCCTAAGAGATCCGTTCCGCATTAAGTTATCGCTGACCCAGATACTGGACGCACCTTGTCGCCGAAGCCACACATTCGGGCGCGTAGAGGATGCTGAACGACCTCGAGAGAGTAATGTCTGATGATGGTGTTGAGAGACAATCACATCCAAAGGGACTAAAAGTGACGGCCTACCTCTGACCTTGCCATTGGCCCCACTCTTCTGGGCCATCTTGGGCCGCCTGACGTGGTGAGGTCAAACTTGTGCTAAATTGCCGGCTATTAATTTGCTGGATCATGGTTTGGGGCTGAGGGCGAGATGACGGTTGAAAGTAAGATGCAGATAAGGTTACAGCCAGTGATACGGAGCGAAGATGGGCGTCGGATGGAGGAAGTTGGACAGGGAAAAGTCGTGTGGAATTGAGCTGTTGTTGCCGCAGCTAAATTGGAAAATCGACTTCTCACGAAATCACGAAGACTACCAATGTGCAACTCAAATGGCAGAGTGCCTGGAACAAGTGAAATGTGTTGCCTAGTCAGAAAGGACCCGAGAGAGTGGAATCCCCACACACCTCAAAAGTGTTACAACCAACAATGACCTGTTTGCTCGACTGGCTTGTGTTATAAGTTATAAACGTTCCTTGTCAACTTGCGAATGTTGGCCGGTATTGTTTTCGCCTTTAGTGCTGAAAGAAAGGGGAGTTAACTGCGCCCGTCGAAAACATTCTGATTTATAAATTAGCACAGCCACATGACGGAACCTCACCATCTTCCACTACGCAGATTCGGATTATCCTCTTTCTTTAACTACAACCGTGGCAGTCAGCAGATGCTCATGGACGGCAAGATCGCCTATCCTTCGCAATGCCAATCGATACCAGTACCTTGGGCGACCCGCTACTATGGTAATCACGTCAATTTAACTTGGCGATATATTCATCGACGCTCGAGGCATTCTCTTCTCCGTTTTATACTAGATGATATATATACCTGTCATTTCTATATCCTATAGTTACATTAGAAGTGCTCAGTGGTGCTGAAAAACTCCATATCTGATAAGATCCTAGCGTGGGGCATCGGTAGGTCACTTTTCACGTGGCAAACCTCCGAGATCAAGGACGGACTGATCACTTGTTCAACAACTCCCTGGTGGATATCATGACAGACCAAGTGGCCGCCAAAAAAATCCTCAGCGAACTCAGCAAACGCGAAGACCTCAAGAACAAAATATGCTGCGATTGTTCTAATCTGAACCCTCAGTGGGCTTCTCTGAGGTACAGATATAATTATCAGCCTTTCGCTGGCACTCATCTTCCATAGCTTCGCCATATTTCTGTGTCTGCAATGTGCAGGAACACATCGTGGATTTGGTGTGCATATTAGGTATGTAATACTCCCAATTCTACCTGCGAACATTCCACCTGAGGACGGAATAGCTTCGTGAGGTCCGTGTCGATGGACACATGGCAAGACGAGCAAATCCGACGGATGCAGGTAAAAAACACGGGGAACATTTCCAACGCTACTCTTTCTGATTTTATGCTATAGCTTGGTGGCAACGCTCCCTTCCAGGACTTCATGAAGTCTTATACTCCAGTCGATCAAGGTGGCTATACTGACAGCCTCAGTTCATACGATAAATACCACTGCTGGGCAGCAACGCAGTATCGAGAAAAGGTTCGTTTGTTTGGGCCCGCTAAGTGCGTCGAGTTTATCGACTTGAAATAGTTAGACGCGGAGCTCGCGGGTAAAGAGTGGGCGCCTTCACTGCCTCCTGTAGGGCTCGCTCAGAACAATCGATCATCATCCCCATCTACACGCCCATCATCCGCTCAAGGCCTTCGCAAGTCGCGTGCAAACACCCGTTCCACGACAGGGAGCTCCTTACGCAGCGATTCTCCCTCTCCATTCCGTAACTCGCCTCGTGGTACTCCCGACCTTGCCACTGATCAAAAGACCGCGAACGAGAACTATTTCGCGAGCCTTGGGCGAGCCAACGAGGAGCGACCTTTGGATCTCCCGCCCAACCAAGGTGGTCGTTACACTGGCTTTGGCAGCACACCAACACCCCCCGCTTCGAATCATCCATCCTATTCTCTCTCGTCGTCTGCTGCCCCGACGTTCAGCGAATTGCAACAGAACCCAATGGGAGCATTGAGTAAAGGCTGGTCCTTATTCTCTGCTGCTGTGGCTGGCGCTGGCAAAGCTGTATCCGAGAACGTCATACAACCTGGAGTCGAGAAAGTCACAGATCCTAACTTCACGGCCAGTGTCAAGGGTTACATGTCAGAAGCACAGAAACGGGCAGCTGAGGTTGGAGGATCTGCGAACCAATGGTCAAAATCTCAATTCGGTGTTGATGTTGCTAGCAGCGTAGGGGGTGTGGTTGGAGCAGTCAAAGACAAGGTGACAGGCGGCCCTCAACGTGACGGTTACGGTGCAATATCAGCGGAAGGTTATGGAGAAACATCTGGACTCTACAATGATGGCGACGACGACGACTTTCTCGGGGAATATGATCACGGCCGCAATCAGTCTGGTATATCTCCACTTCAGTCCTCGTCATTCCAACCTGCGCCTGCTGCCTCAACGACGGTAAAGAAAAGTACTGACTGGGATGATGAATGGAAGGATTTCTAGAGCCTTTAGATGCGTATTTGTTTACAGTGTAATAACTGTTCTACTGTTCCCTGGAGTATTTAATTTGAGGTTGCATTATTGTCACCAAGAGCAGTGAAGTCAGCGAGTTCCGGTGTAATGGTCCGGCCGATCACTGTGATCGTCGGAGTTCCCCTTACAAGTTAACCTCAACGTCAACGTTGAATGCACTGAATTCATATACCTTTCTACAATCTAAACACTGTCGGTTCAGCAACACAGGATAGCATTTCAGATGCGCACAATTCTCCAGAAGTGCCTTCGAGGAGCCGTCGCCACTCAATGGCGGTCGTACCATGCTTCTGTCCTCCCTTCCTTGATATCTACCTCCTCTCCTGAATTCACAGCGAAGGCTCAGGCCATGGACGAGCTGGTTACTGATATGGAGGCGAAGATGGCCAAGGCTCGTGCAGGCGGTAGTACCAAAGCCGCAGAACGGATGCGGAGCAAGGGGAAGAAGTTGCCTCGAGAAAGGTCTGTATCTGCGGCACTGCTGTACATACGGCAACCGACTAATTGTTTGTTCGTTGACAAGACTTGGACTTCTCTTGGATCCTCACACTCCCTTCCTAGAACTTTCACCACTGGCTGCGCATGAAGTGTATTCTGAGGACATACCTGGCGCCGGCATCATTACTGGTATTGGTCGAATCTCAGGCAGGGAGTGTGTTGTCGTAGTCAATGACGCCACTGTGAAAGGCGGATCTTATTATCCACTTACGGTATGTCTCTTTATTCTGACTGGGCGACACCAGTTCATGCGCTAAGCGTTCACTCCAGGTGAAGAAACACCTTCGTGCCCAAGAGGTCGCACGAGAACATGGCCTTCCTTGCGTTTACGTAGGTGTGTATCTCTTTTGACTCTGATGACGCGATGTATCACATAATAAACGCGTCGTTTAGTGGAATCTGGAGGTGCAGCGCTACCCCACCAGGCTAACGTGTTTCCCGATAAAGAACACTTTGGACGGATATTCTACAACATGGTACGTATTAGTTCTCATAGGCATTTTTCTCACGTCTCAAGTCACGGAAGGCGCAAATGTCGGCTCTAGGTATACCACAAATCGCTGTGGTGCATGGCATTTCCGTTGCAGGTTTGCAACTTTCTAGATTCCATGCGTCCTTGTTGAACTCAATCGGTAAAAGGCGGCGCATATGTTCCTGCTATGGCAGATGAGAATATCATTGTCCAGAATCAAGGCCGTATTTTTCTCGCTGGACCACCTCTTGTGAAAGCAGCGACGGGTGAGGAAGTGGACGAAGAAGCCCTCGGTGGTGGTTTGATGCACTCTAGTGAAAGTGGTGTAACCGATCATCTCGCAAGAGATGACGAGCATGCGCTCGCAATAGCAAGAGAAATCGTTGGGGACCTCGGAGCGGCTGGCAGTCATGAAGTGTTGGTACGTTGACCCTCAGTCGCCCGATTGTAAAATATGGCGTCTGATACAGTTTTGTTAGCCTCCAAATAAACCAGAGGACCCGCTTTATCCTGCCTCGGAGCTTCATGGTATTGTTGGGACTGATGTCCGACAGGCGTTTGACATGCGCGATGTCATTGCACGGATAGTAGACGGAAGCAAGTTTAGAGAGTTCAAGAAAGAGTATGGAACAACTATGATCACAGTACGTTCTCCTGCGCACTCGAATATGCTGGTACCCTTACCTCTATGCACTTAGGGCTTCGCACACATACATGGGTACCCTGTCGGCATTGTTGCCAATAATGGGATATTGTTCTCCCCGTCTGCATTGAAAGCGACTCATTTCATCGAATTGTGCTCCCAGAGGAAGATTCCCCTACTCTTCCTGGTTAATGTTACAGGTGATTCTTTTTGGCTTACGCCTTACCTCTCGACCAACACTCTGCATTTAGGTTATATGGTTGGTTCGAAGGCTGAGAAGGGAGGAATTGCTAAGGATGGTAAGCTATACGAGCCCGTGATATACGATTTTGTGCCTTATGTTGTTTGAAAAGGCGCAAAGATGGTTCGCGCTGTCGCATGTGCGGACGTGCCTAAGCTCACCGTCATTGTTGGAGGAAGCTTTGGGGCAGGAAATTACGGTAAGACACCTGCGGCTAGATGTATCACAGCAACGTTTGCTGATTTAACTGCCTAGGAATGGCTGGCCGAGCTGTGACTGTATTTCCTTCTTTCTAAATATTCACCGCTAATATCGATCAATAGTACTCCCCAAGGTTCCTATGGATGTGGCCTGTACGTTCTTGCTATCCTCTTTTCATCTGTTCCATACTCATATTCGTATGAACAGAATGCGAAAGTATCGGTAATGGGGTCCGGACAACTTTCACAAGTTATGGCGAGCGTCTCAAAGTGAGGTTATGTGGCAATCTCGTGGCATATACGAGACCTTACCTCCCTACCAGGGATCCCACGCAACATTCATCGTTGAAGAGTGAAATTGAAGACCAGTCTACCGCATTGTATTCAACTGCTCGACTGTGGGACGATGGAATCATCAAGCCCACGGATACCAGAGATGTTGTGGGTCTGGGACTTTCCCTTGCCGCACGGGAGCGACGCTCGACCTCGAGCCACAGCGTAGGATCAGTGGCCTGGGATGGAGATAATAAAGGGTTTGGCGTCTACAGGATGTAATAGGAGTAGGGCGGTTGATGTAAATGAAAGTCATTGTAATATCTGCCTTGGCTAGTAGTATTGGCTTGAGCGCCACACCCTTTGTTGATCAAGTTGAAGTTGTGATTGCCTAAATTCGCGGAAGTTATTTCGATGCCTTATTTCAAATCATGGACCATGCGTAAATTAAGCCATTGGCAATATTCAACAATTTCGAGTCAAAAAGCTGTACAATACTTTTACATCTAATTTTGTGCGCATATGAAAAATGTCCACTTCATGCGCCAAAATAACCATTTCCCAAGAAGCCCCTGCCTGAGCTCAAGTTCGTTATTCGACGATCAAAATCATGGCGTTGCAGCGAGGGCAGTGATACTCCCTGCAGAGAATTGGACAGAATCTCGTTCTAGTAACCAGAAGTTTCAGCCTAGTTCAAGGTCCAGCGAATATTTGACTAGCCACATACTGGAGTAGTATCCCACGATGGACATGCAAGAGGCAATACACGTGTGCTGCGCTAATACGCCACAATTAGACACACAGCGAAACAGAATAGGAACCCACAAACTGAATCAGGCGCCCCGCCGACAGTACTGACTGAGGTGTTCATATCTGGTCGGGCGTATAATTCAACGCGTGTAAGCCCCAAGGTGTCTCCGTTGGCGGCGGGCGTCACAGTCTGCCGTTCCTGGACAACGGAGGGCACCATGTACAGATGAAGGTTTTCTACCCTATTTTCAAGTTCGTTCATATGGATCTTTTGGTGCTGCAAGAAATCGCTTTTCAGCGGCTTTCAATCTACCATTCAAATGCGATACATACTACGTCGCGGCCCTCTGTGGAGTCAAATTTTGCGTGGCAAATTGGACATTCGGGGTGGCTACCCAGGTCAGCGTTATGCTGCCCAGATTGTCAGTCAAAAAAAATCATCAGCATTGCAAAATTGCGAGTCACTGATGTAAGCTCGAACGTGTCCTTTAGGGCTATGTTGCAGATCTTGCATCGCGGATGTGGAGGCGATCGTTCTTCGTAATGGGATTGTACACAATCTTGGTATACTAATTCGCCATTGCACAGCTGGCACGCAATTTGCGCATGCTCCGTGCTGTGGTGCTATAAAGTCCGGCAGGTTGGGTATTTCCGTGCAAATGCTATAGCGGCACGTACGGCATCTCTCTCCGTGACATTTCTGAAACCCAGTCCGCATTTTGGGCAGTTGGGGTGGCGCTCAGATGGGGCGCCTCGGTAGTGATCAGCCAATGCTGATACCGTCCGAAACTCCCTCTGGCACTCGACACACGGGAAAGTCGGTGGATGCCTCGCAGCGATATGCTACAGGGGTGCATGTAACGGAGGTGTATTAGACTTCCATCAACCAGAGAAAGAAAAAGCAGGGCTTACCTCAGTCAGTGAAATACTGTTGATGAACCGCCGGTCGCAAGGAATACAGACTGGATGGGGCAGTGAACTAGATCGTAGGTGTTGGTGTAGGGCTTCTTTGTTAGGAAAGAATCTTCCACCACAGTCCTGTGCGAAGCAGCGAGGCATATCGTGGACGCGAGGGATGAATGGCTCTGAGGCTGAGTTGCCAACTTTTTATATTGGAGCCAAGCAAAGATAGTTTCGCTTTGGGGATCAATTATTGACATACGTGAAGTGAACTAATCGAGCCAAAGAGTCGGGCCTCTGTGCTTGAGAGATTTAAAAAAAAATCTTGAGAAGCTCAAAATAAAGTTGGAGCACGCGTTTCAAATCTAAAAGTGCATCTATTTTGAACTATCCAGCCAACTGCTCAGGATGATCGTACAATAACTGGTACTCCAACCGCACAGGTGAGAAGTACGGAGTCTGTATCAGAGGCCACTTGACATTGAAGAATCCGATCGCCAGTGAATTAATGTGGCCTTCGACCTTGGAGTCAACTTGTGATCGCCGCCAGTGAGAACTGATATTCTGGCTGCGTCACGCTTCGCATTCCCACTGAAAGCAGCAAAGACGCTCTGAAGGACGAAGCTTGAGGCTTGGACGCATCAAAAGGGAGTGACAAGCTCTGAAGTGCAAGATAAACTCTAGACGGAGAGATCTATGAGAGAACATTGCGTGTCGTAATGTTGCAGGGGCTATATGATGTCGTGGCGCGGTGAAGTCAGCGTGTCCCCATTGAAACAATTTGCCGTCAGCTGTCGTGCCGGCCGCCACCGTGACAAACAAGCCATCATCATATGCATCGTGATAAAATGTTCCTACATTACATTAGTATTGATCATTTCTGTTCCAACAACAATAATGGTAACGCCCACATGAGACCACATACCACCATCGAAAAACTTGATTCTTCAACCCGTGTGAAGCTTCGCTCGTCGCAGATCTTGACATCTCTGCCTCAAATTGTGTCAGAACTTGTGCAGAACTCACTTGACGCAGACGCGACCCATGTCGACATTGGCGTAGACTGTGAAGACTGGAGTTGCTGGGTGAGAGATGATGGATGCGGGATCACTAAGGAAGGCCTCTCGCTCCTTTCAGGTGGCTCTGAAGAAGGCCGCTATGGTACGTACACTGGACCTTTAGATCCGTCCAATCAGTTGATGCTTCAAGTTCGCTTTAGCAAGTTCGAAAACATACCAGTCTGACGCGTTGAACGCCTTTTCTACTTTTGGTTTCCGTGGAGAAGGTGCATGACCTTCTTGTGCCACTCAGTACTACCCTAACAGCGCCGAACTAGCATTGACATCGGCTGCCGATTTGGGTATTCTTGAAATATCCTCACGCACAGCCCATGCGCGAGATACGTGGTCTATAATTACAAAGGTTAGTGGCCTATTCCATGATGCGACAAGATGATTCATGTCCTGTAGGGTAAGAAATGCCTGTATAATGGACCAGCAGTTCGCTGGCGCCGGGAGTTACCTGGCACAGCAGTCTGCGTCCGTGACGTATTTTACAACGTATGTGATTCCTGATTTTCGAAAGTCGATTCTTGGCCTCCATGAATTGTTTGGTCACAGCTCCCTGTTCGACGGCTTTCACATACTCTTCCTGCTCGGACAATGGACACCATTCGTCAAGAGTTAGAATCATATGCACTGGTTTTTCCTGAGGTCGCCTTCAGCCTGGAAAATACGCATAGCGAACCTGGGCCCTCCAAAGGCCGCATTTACAGGATACCCAAAGTTGTGTTGATTCGTAGTTCAATAAAGCAAACTTTTCTGAAAAATTTCAGACATCATCCAGCCTCGCTACATTCCGAAATTTGTACGGGCGTGCTTTGGTTGAGGCGAGTAAACTCTTGGGTTGAGTTCGTCACAGACTAAATATTTTCGTAGCACGTCGAGGCAATTGATCACAAATCAGAAGATCTGGGCCTGCAGGGCTTTATTAGTCTCAATGGTGCTCACTCCAAGGTCAGTTTGGGGTTTTCTTTGCATATTAGATCATATGGGCTAATCTCAGCGATAGAGCTACCAATTCCTTTGTGCGTCATCGTTTGGAACCGGAACGACATACATTGACATCGTGGACATATTCAGATGTAAACCGCCACCCTGTCGCTCGTTGCGACTTGCACCAGACATTGGATACGGCCTTTGCAGCAAGCACCTTTGGGAAGAATGTGAAGTACAGCGGCTATGAACAGACATACACTGACCATGTCTTCAGGCACTCGATGAAGTTGGCGAAACGGATTTACCGCGCTCCAGTAAGTTTTAGAGATAATCATCGCGCGTCAATCAGCCATTGATTTTGCAATCATTTTAGGCATTCGCCGCTCGCCTCGAAAAATCGAACGAAAGGCGGTCTATGTTCTCAACTTGACTGTTCCGTTAGACCAACTGGACAACTGTGTGGAGCCTGCGAAGGCCCACTTATACTTTCAGGTGAATGACCATCAGTCGACGCTCATAAGCCCTCCAGATTGACTTACAACCAAACTTCGTAGCAAAGAAATGCTGTCCTGGCATTACTTTCTTCAACAGTCTCGACCTTCCTCACACGACACGGATTCATTACTCCTCCGTCCATGTCACAGTCCAGAAGTAATACACGCTCTCCTTCCCCGAGAAAGCGAAGGAAGGTCCTGTTGGATAACAATTCTGGCTGCGTACAGCCCGAAGATCTTCCATTGAGAACCGGAGATCGAAGGGATATTATGAGCCATCTTCGACCAGATATCTACACAACTCAAGTTTGTCATTTCTTCTCATCTGCGATTATCCGCTCATATTGTCACCGCGCAGAATCTCGATAATGATGCCCAGGAAATAACTTGGACCGATCCTGAGACGGACGAGCCATTTCTTGTAGATCTCCGAACGGGGAATTCGCATGCTTTAGCAGAGCTGTCATCTGGCAACTGTGACCCCGAAAACACTTCCAAAGGCAAGCGGCGAACAATCCGCTGCTGTGCAGAATGTTTCACTAGGAATAGCGAAGGCCATAGGGATTCTCCTGAATGGCTCAAGAAAGCGCTTCAGGTGCATTTTTTTCACTATCATCGTTTGTGAATGCGTTGTAAATGTGAGCAGGCAAACAAGTCGTACGAAGTCGGAGAAAATCGTATCATCAAATCCCAATCTTCCTCCAGGTTCCAGGAAGGCCACAACACGCCGGTTGGGCTGCTCTTTTCTCATCCAGAATCCATGAAAGATTTCTACTGTCAAACACTCAGGCCCATATCAGAGAAACGCCAACATCGATTCAAGAAGGAAGATCTCCGCCGCGCAACCATCATTGATCAGGTCGATGCAAAATTCATTGCATGCCTCATCGATGATCACTCTGTCGGCAGAAATGAAATAACGCCATCACCTTCTACGGATGGGCGCGTCCTCATTTTGATTGACCAGCATGCTGCTGACGAACGGGTTCGCGTCGAAGGTTTTCTCACTGATCTATGTTCTGGCTATCTCCGTAATAGGACAGGTAACGCCGATCACGGCATACAGCTCAGGAAACTTTCGCCACCCATGCCCCTCTTGCTTACCCTGCACGAAGTACGAAGGTTGAGGAACTCGTCAGAACTTCAGGATGCATTTCGTCATTGGGGCTTTCAATTTCAATTTCGGGAAATGCGACGCGGCGACGAATCTCCAATTGACGATGCCGATTCGGGCTCAGACTATGCGCAAGTCATGGTACACACGATCCCGGAGGTTGTTAGCGACAAAGTAATGTCGATTTTGCATGCGCTGTTTCCTTTGTTGTTCACTTTGCCCTTCCTAGTTGCTACAGGGAGATGAGCTTCGTGATCTCGTGAAAGGTTTCTTGGGTCAACTGGAAACTGATATGCCCCCAACATCGAGAATGGTCTCGATGGACAGAGAGGGCGAAGGTGATGTACCCTGGCTGAACGCTTTGCGATGGTGTCCACGAGAACTACTTGATTTGATCAACTCCAAGGCTTGTCGCGGTGAGTCTTATGCTTCTTTCATCTCCCTTGCTATGGTTTTGATTAGGGCAAAGGTGCGATCATGTTCAACGATTCACTCAGTATACGTCAATGCGAGGACCTCGTCCGTCGGTTGTCAGAGACGGTATTCCCCTTCCAGTGCGCACATGGACGGTATGAGAGGGGTCATTGTCTTTCCTTTCGTCGACATTCTGATGTTATTGGTCAGGCCTTCGATGGTACCGTTGACCAACTTGGGGATAGCTTCGACCAAGAGAAAAGGAGCGCTGAATTGGACAAAGCTAGAAGATATGGTTTTTGACCACACCGCAACGATACCGACTTCTGGACTGCAGAACCCAGTTGGAACCCCCCGATAGAACTTGTATTCCTCAACTGAAATGTGACTCGATGAGCACCGGGTGTGCTTTTTCTCGTGTACGTGAGATTTAGAACTGCGGGGTTGGTGTCAAATTCTGGGGCACTGTCTGTGTGACATAAATTTAACATTTAACCTTACCATGGACGTAAATTCAAAACGCCAGAAAGTGTTAAACCGCTTATTCGCGTTACGCTGTGTCTGAAAACCTTGACAAAGCCCTCGATAAACTTACCCTCACATCCAGTGACGATGCTGTCGCTTACAACCCCGAAGAGGTGAGACTAGTCACTACACCGCCTCCCCCTTTCGCCAAGAGTGAATTTTGGTGACCAGTCCGAAGGAAAAAAGTCGGATAAAGGGTGAGGATTTCTCTGCGGATAGTCTTAGATCGTAGTACTGACGGGACGAGATGATAGACTGGTAATAGATAGCATTGGTTTCGGTTGACGGCGTTTGCTTATTTCGTTCCGATCCAGGTTCGACAAGTCAAAATTGAATGTGAGTCTCAAAATACCCACTGATGTAAATTCATCATCGGTCGTGCCTCAGCTTTTTGCGGGAGATTCTGTATAGGTCTGGAAGAGTATAAGAGATTTCTCAACAAGCTCTTGGAGCCTTTGAGCGAGAAATGAGGATGCTTGGCTAGCCTTATATTGCGGGTATGCCTTTGTATGAAAGAGATGTGAAGAGGGCCTGACGCCAAGCTTTGAATCTGATCAGCAGGACCCCAATGAAACAAGAACTTGCATCCTGGTCTGTTCATCCGAATGTAGAGCCTGTCTGGTATCCCCAAAGACTGTTCGTTCGACTTTGTAGAAGGACACAAGGTAAAAGCAACCTCCTTATACTCAGATGGAATGGGGGAGAGGATCCTTGCAGTTAGATTCCAGATGCTGCTTCTGGCAGTTACGCAAGCGTTAGACGCACCACCATAAACACTTTTTGGCTGTTTGTTGTATTGGAGTTATACAAATGCGTAATAGTAAAGGAAAACCTTTTGTCCTTGCAGCTGACGCGTGAAAGGTGCCAACATAACGACAATAGAGGCCTTTTGTGCCATAGCCAAGGTGAATTGTGGTCTCCTACACGGCGAATCCGGGACCCGAGGCGGGTCAGGTCTAGGCTTGAACCAAGAGTAATGTAGGGTGGATCCGGGAACCGAAAGGAGTCAAGCATTATTGTGTGTCGCGTGACATGCGAGTCCGATGACATCAGAGTGCCACAATCTGCTATAAAGCCCAGAACCAGCCATTCCACATTCACACCGTTGCCCATCTCGCCTTTTGCCCATCAACTCATCCTCACCTCCTCCATCGTTCCTCCACCATGCCCAAAGCCCTCACCAAAGTCATCTACAAGCCTGACCACACCTCCAACGACGAGTACACCGTCATCGTCAACCCCGAAGAGGTTAGTCGTGTGATCGCCACCACATACCCAGATCTGCCCGAGTCTGACCTATCCGCTTTCTGTAGTTCAAGAAATGGAAGGAAGGAGGTGTGCACTCTTCTGTCTGATTGTCTCTGATCGCGATGTTAACCGAAGTGTCTCATAGACACGTAAATGCCTACCGTCTTCACATTGCCTCTGACTCGCGCTAATTGGTTTTTGATTGCAGTAGTATCCCACTCGCCGAAGTGGTCGATTGTGAGTATCCTCGCATCTCAAGGGTGATTGACTCTCATCCGTCGTTTCATAGCTTTCAGTGTCTACCATTCCACTCAGGGGCATCAGGGACGTCTCGGTCAAGCCTCCAAACAGCAACTCGATACCGACTTCAATACGAATAAAGACGTAGATGTCATCACTGCCATTCTCACCAAGGGCAAGGAGCAAAGTAGCGACAGTATAGGATCCCTTAACTCGGTGACGACAAACATGGCACGAGGAAGTCAGAACCTCAAGTCGGGCGTGCGCTTGTCGTAGAGGACTCTGGAAGCAACATAACAATTGTACTTTTATCATTTTGTAACAAACCGTGTATACAATCTTCCCATCCCACTCCATACTTAAAGCTTCAAAATTGCCATCCATCCCACCATTTCGTCATAACCGACTCGGCTGGGATAAACCGTTTGAGCTGACGTTCTCAACATTCCTCGAGGCTGATTTTGCCTTAAGGCTTACGGCAGTATCATAGTAGCCTGCATCCCCGTCCCCGTTAAGGTCAGACTCTCGCCATAGGAGGCATGGTCTTAAACGTGAATCTGCCACACTGTCGCCGAGACACCTCCTATAATACACCATGCTATAAACTGAACAGGGAATGGCTTGGGATTCCTTTGGACTCCCCATCCCCCCCCTTTTGACAAAAGCATGGCCAAACTTGCCATCCTCATCGTCGCCGCGTGTGCCGCTCTTGCCATCGCTGTGCCAAACGCCGGGAACCAACACAAAAAGCACCACAGCCAATGCAAGCCCAGAAACTGCCCGGGGGCTGGAGTTCAGTGTTGCATGAGCGTGGTCAGCAGGAAGGACGAGTATGCTTCGAAAGCGTTAAGCCTCTTGAACGTCACGGCTGGGAACGCGGGCAAGGTAGCGCTGAGCTGCACGCCCTATGCGCCGCCCGTACCTTGGTGAGTTCATAACTGCTCGCTTTCAATCAGACGATATTGATGTTATGATGTCAGTCCAAATCTGAAGGGCACTGTATGTTGCAATGATGTCTACGACAGTACGCAAATTAATGCTCTCGCTTCCTCCACATGACAGCACTCACCCCTTCTCTCACAAGATGGCTTCGTAGCGGTCGGCTGTCTCCGCGTCGCGTGATTGCGCTGGGGCGTAACTCCGTATCCTGTGAGCAGCTTGTATTTTAGGGCTTTGGGTACCATTGGTTTGTTTGTATTAAGAGCCTGGTATTTTGTGTATTATACGTCTGTTTTTGTCAGGATAATAGATTGTACAAGCTCTTATGGAAAACGCTTAAACAAGGTTGAAGGCCTTCTTGTTGAATCAAGGGGTTGATGCTCTCAAGCTGGAATACACGTGAGATTGGGATACAACGCGTTTATAGACAGCGTGAGGTGGTTTTGGTTCGAAAGAAGTTAAGGAAGTGGTCATCCGTGGCTATGGGGAGTAAACAAGAGTCAACAAAGCTTGTCGTCGTCTCAAACGATGAGCAAACCCAAACCGCGTGGGCCACAGACCCAGCACACCGGCGTCTATAAAATCGAGGCGATAAAGGTTTACGCTAGCTCATAATGCAAGCTACAGCGACGCTGATTTTATTCTCAGGATGCAGCAGAATCCTTGAACATCAATATCACAGACGTCGTTGCTTCAGCGTTAGCAAGTGATGTCGAGTACCGGATTCACCAGGTTATTGAGGTGAGTGCTGAGCCGAATGCTTTGTTCTTCCTTCCCAATGATGACCAGGAAGCAGCGCGATTCATGCGACACGGCCGACGGACGACAATGACGACATCTGATATCGAGCAAGCATTTCGCGTCCTCAACATCGAGCCTCTTTACGGGCACACGGCTTTCAACCCCCCAACGTTTCGCAAAGCATTGCCATTTCCGCAAGTTGCTGCGGCAGGTCCGGTCTACTTCGTCGAAGACGAGGAGATCGACTTTGACCGCGTCCTGCGGGAGGAGAAGATAACACTTCCCAAAGGCGTGAGCTGGACGGCGCATTGGCTTGCGGTGGAAGGCGTGCAACCTCTTATTCCTGAAAATCCTCCAGCCATCCCTCGAGAACCGGAGGCCGACGCGACGAAGACAGAGACGCTGGCGAATGGCAATGGGCCGCTTGCACAAAACGCTGCTGCGAAGCGACAACAACAACAACAACAGCAGCAGCAGCAGCTCGTAAAACAAGTGCTGTCTCGGGAGTTGCAGCTGTACTACAGCAGGCTCACAGAGTCGTTGCTGCCGCCATCAAACGATTATGTGAAACGTACAGCCGCGATTGCGAGTTTGAGGAACGACGCGGGCCTGCAGGCACTTCTGCCATACCTTATACGGTGGGTAGGAGAAGGTGTCGTTGGATCGTTGAAAGATGGTATGCAGAGCGAGAGCGATGGAAAGATATTGGAAGTCATGATGGACGTTGTCAGCGCCTTGTTGGATAACCACACACTTTTCGTCGAGCCCTACGTATGTTTTTGTTTCATTCCACATCCACAGAGCTTGCTGACAATGCAATAGCTTCACCAAATACTTCCTCCCGTACTCTCAACACTACTTCATTCTTCTCTCCCTCCTTCCCATGCCACACATCTTCGCACAACAGCATCGCAAACCCTTTCTCGTGTATTAACACAACATTCTACCACATACCCGTCCCTCTCTCCTCGCATTATGAAAACCCTCCTTCTCGCTCTCATATCACCAGGCAAGAGTAAAGGTACGCGTGAGGGTGCGATTCGTGGTCTTGTGGGTGTAGGGAAGGAGGCGGTCCGGAAGGGTCTGGTCGAGGGTGGAGGAGCCAAGGTCGTCGAGAGCGAATGCAGGAATTCGGACGACGCAGGGCCTCTTATCGACTCTGTCATGGTTAGTGTTCCGTCCTTGTATCCATGCCTTTTCGTTGTAGCTTATTATTCATGGGATAGGATGCGTTGCGTGTGCTGCAACCCACTTCGGACATGGTGATCTCGCTTGATCCGAATAATCAGCTGGATGCTGAGGTGCTTGCACAACTGAGAGAGCTTCTGGGCGACACGTTTGCAATGAGAGTTGCGGAGAACGCTGCTTGGGCAAGGAAGCTTTTGGGGATGTCTAGATCTGATGAAGAGCTGTGAATATGTTGCACGCTTCTTATATGTAACATAATAGATTTGCTCTGGGCATTCGAGCCCTCAAATTTGTATGCAAGCAGTAATTATTCCACGTTGAGATTAGCCGATTAGCCTAGGATGTACAACAGTGCGAGCAACAGTTTACAAAATCAGGTAGAGGCTTAAGATTGGCCAGCCATCTCAGCCCACTCTCTGCTGCCCATTTGCACCAAGCGTGAGCAAGCACGGGCGAATGCGAAGACCTCTTCTTCTCCTGTAAACATGGAGCTCGTCCCAACAACGTCGCCCGATAAACCCTAAGTGTTCCCTTACGTCAAGCGGTTCTCTCGATGGCACGAGAATGAAAGAGCTCACCAGATCATCCATGACGCTACGCATATGGTCAGAGACTGGCTTCGAGCCAGCTGGATCGTTGTCAGAGAAAACCTTGTATATTGGTACTTCTGATGTTACGAAGAGCTTTGTCTGGAGGAACATCAGATGAGTGAATTGGTTGAGAAAGAGAAGGAAAGCCCACATGACTCTCGTAACAAGCTACGGCAAAGATGTCGAAGACATGTCAGTACGCTGTCTAGGAATAGGGAATTTCAACAGACCATCAATGAATGTAATGAACCTCCGAGCCTACAGACGTTGGTCAAAGATTCGTCTCGTGGCGAGAAAGGACACACCATGTCTTTACTATCCATCCCCATTTTCGGCACATCTAGTACAAAAATAGTTTTAAAGTTCTTGGTCACTTCTAGGTAGTCCGCAGCGCTCAGTGGCTGGCCGCAGAGGTCATGGAATTTGAATTTCGCAATCTTGCTTGTACTCTCTGGCACCTCGATCGTCCTGCCCCATGTGCTCAGAGCTCGTTTACGGATTGGGGGATCGGACAGGTCTGCGCTTGTGAGAGAGTTGAAGACTTTATCGATTTCACTTGCGTTCTCTGGCGTCAGTGGATCGTAATAGACGTGAGATAGTGCCCGTGGTATTCGTCGATAGTCTACAAGCTCGTGAGATATGCGCTAGGTTGTGGGATCGACGCGAACGCACCGGTTCCAGAATCGAGATCAGTTACTGCAAATTGAGATTTCAGTAGCTCGATTGCAGGAATGAAACTTGAGCGTTGTATTCCGTTCTTGTATAGATCGTCTGGGTGCCGACTGCAGCAAGTTTTGTTAGAGTTACGCAGGCCCAGAACGTTCAGAGGCTCGCTTACTTTGACGTCATGACACATACGACCCCAAAATTGACCATAGATTCCAACAAGCGACGAAGTATCATCGCGTCTGCGATGTCAGTAACCTGTAAGTTAAAGTCGTGAATAAATTCTCTCGGAGACATGGGAGAGCCCACAGCACCTGGAATTCATCGAAACACAGAACGCTGGCTTCATTCGCCAAGTCCCTTGCCACCGGCAAGATAGGGTCACCACCATTGAAGCCCATCGCGATTTTTGCGGCATGTATACGTTTATGCACATCTATCATGAAAGCATGGAAATGCACCCTTCGTTTCCGGGTGATGGATGAAGGCAGCGTCTTGTAGAAGAGGTCCATCAGCATCGTCTTTCCTGTTCCAACATCACCGTATAGGTATAACCCCTTTGGCGCCGTGTCTGGGGGAGAAGATGGTATTTGGACCTCGCGGGTGAAGAGGCGAGATAACTGAAGGCGGTGAGTGACATCGTTGTGAGTAGTAGATTAAGACAACATACTATAGAGTTGCTTTGGGATATTTCTGGTATCCGTGGTGGATTATAGTTGATTAGCTTATCGTGTAGGTCTTGTAGTTTCTGAATGATCCGTGTCTGGTGTTCGTCGCCCCGCAACACACCAGATGCAATGAGTTGTTGATATTCGCCCATAGGTGTTACATCTTCTATGACCACGTCAGCTGAAGGGTAATTTACAGAAGCAGAACAAGCACCTGTCGTTGGCTGTTGTGGCATACGATGAGGGGTATTGGGGCTTGCTACGCCACGGGGGCCGAATAAGGAGTCCTCGACATTGCGTGAGCTGGTGTTCGTCTCTACCGATAACGACGAATTGAATCTACGTGTAGACCTGGTGGGTCGACATGGTGTGACAGCAGAAGGACCTGGCCGATGTCGAACGGCAACTGCAGACGCTTGACGTCGTGGTGCAGAGATGAGAATTGAGCGTGCAGGCTTCATGAAGAGGATAACCAGCGGTCGAGTGCAGTAACACCACCGTGTAGAAACGCAGAACTGCTCGTCGGCCCTCCGTACAAGGAATAGGTAAAAGGAGAAAGATGATGATCGACGGATGCTCGGATCCGGACATCTCTCGTAGCCGGCCGTTCCCTTCGCCCTCACTGTCATGGACGACGACGACAACGAGACTTACATCTTGTTGCTCCTCTCCGACAGCAACCTTCCGACCGGGTCCTTCGTTGCGTCCTCCGGTCTCGAGTCTTATGTCAAACATGGCTTCGCGACATCTGGCCCTACGACGGCGACGATCACTTTTGTCCAGGACAGTTTAGGGGCCTATGCGCGTAGTGCACTTCCATTCGTTTCCGATGCACACCGCATCGTCGAATCTTACAAGGGGACCCACGATCTGGAAGCCGGAGGGCTGCAGGAAAGTCAAAATATGGCTTTGAAGGATCTCGCAGCTCTTGACGATTTATACGAAGTTATGACACTAAATCATGTCGCCAGACGAGCTTCCAAATCACAAGGGGTAGCTCTTCTTACTCTCTATTCAAAGGGTTTCTCGCGGCCTTCCTCTTTTTCCGCCGTCTCGGGTACAGAAGACCGTGATCAAAATAGCCGTTTGGCAGACTTGCTCGATAAATTCAAACTCATGGCAAGAAGAGAGGACACTCATGCCCATCTTCCCGTATGTTGGGGCGCCCTCACAGCCGCACTAGGCCTTTCACTAGGTCTGCTTCTCACCATCACACCTCAGAATAATGGGGATTGACCTCGCATTGCAGAGCGTTCACAGTACCTTCATCTGTTCCTCCACGCTCGTGGCCTCTTATCAGCATCAGTCCGTTTAAACGACATCGGTCCCTATTTAGCGCAACAGCTCTTAATGCACGCTGTCCGGCCATTGGTTGCGAGCGAAGCCGCGCGATGTAGGGACTTGCGCACTGGGCAGTTGGAAGATACAAACCCTGTTTTCGATGAAAAGACACGAGGCCCAGCAAACACATGGCCATTAGGGGAAATCCTGGCTGCTCGTCACGACTTGCAGCACTCCCGCATTTTTAACAGCTAAAGCTGCTCTCTAATTCAAATCAGGGCCAGAAGGGATTAGATGTATATTGATCATGAGGTCGCGGTAAGGGCTAATCTGGAGGAGACTTCTGCTTGGGACCGGACGAGGTTGGCGAGGTAGGAGATCATGAGGGTGTCCTGGATCACGCAGATATTTAGACGATATACCACTATATAAATACCAGATATAACGTACCTGGAGGCTGGCATTAAAACCACCCTTATTGAGATCGTCTGTGCTGGCACCCAGAGTATCCATCAGGTAACGGCCAATTGCCGGATCACCCTTTGCCTCTCCGGACAGGACAGCTTGGACATAGGACAGGACACGGTCAAGCATAGACTGGACCTGGAGGATAGATTGCTCTAGGATCTCGAGGTCAGATACGGGTTGGTTGGTAGTGGCGTTCGGCGAAGCTGCCGTTTTCGTTAGCAGGTCAACTGTGGCGGTAAAGTGAGTAAAACGTCAAGGCTGAAAAAGTTTGTCGTACGGCCGCTGCGCTCCGCATCGTGGAAGCGAATTTCAACAGGTACCGGCACGAATACACAGTTTTCAGGTTTGGGGAAGACGCCGACTGGGGAGCTACAAGAGATTAGATGAAGCAATATCCTTGTTGCATTATTTCATACCTGACATATGCAGAAACGCCTGCTGTTTCGCCTTCTTCGACTCCTGTGTTAATTGCAAGGTGGATGGCTTGATTGGGAGCGGTCTCTTGCGAGTAAAAGTTTTGGATGAGGGCAGAGTATGTGTTGAGGTTCGATCCAGTCGAGTACCTAAAGCTCGACGATTAACGTCAAAACGTAAATGGTCTAAGTACACTCACCATCCAACAATGACCTCTTTCGGGTTGACCTTGTGATGCAGCTCGTACATCGCCCGATGGTACTCCATGTCCACAGCGACCTGTTCGCTGGTCTCACTGTGCAGCACGGCGAACGCAGACTTGACTTCAATCTCGGTGTCTGTACGCGATCCGAGAAGCGTCCCAATTACTCTGTCTTGGTTATCGCCACGGCGAAGATAGTGGTCGAGGATGGTGAAGAGGGCGACGGGGTGAACAGTCACGCTTGTTGGTGTACGGCTATACGATCGATTAAAGGTAAAATTCAGTCAAAAAAAGGGAAACGTACGGTGCATTGGGTGCAGATGCGGAGGAGGCGGTGTGGATGTGGACCGCTGACGACGATGGACCGAGAGGCATCTTTTTCCTGTTCGCTGCTGTAAAGGGCAAGCAAAGACGAAATTCCAAAATTGTTGCTCGGCAATTGCCGCACGTGT